>JARJEC010158948.1:0-19626 GCA_030264575.1 Tachinus sp. AB-2021 | reverse complement strand
TATATTAATTGTCAAATAATTGAATCCTTAATACTAACCTGGAAAAAATACACATTTTCAATTTATTTAAAATTCAAACAAAATCTATATTTTTTTAAAGTTAAAACATATAAAGCTTTGAATTCAAAATATAATTTTCTAAAATAACTTACTACCCTACAAAAAAGTATTTTGTTAGTTTTTTTAAATATTTTGCAACTTTTCTGCTAAATAAATAATGTAGCTTCAATTTCCCGTACTCATTAAAATTTTTAAATGAAAATATCCTTAATACTACTCTTGAGCCAGCCATCTTTTTCCATTTGGATTGGAACAGAATTTCCATTTTATTCGGTTAAAAAATTGCAGGAAATTAATTTATAAATTGATTTGTAGCTCATCAGAGTTTTAAAATATTATTTTACTCCTTAATGCAACCCTGCAAGCCAAAATTAGCGTTTAAAATTAAAAAAAAAATAATTCGAACTAGTTTTTCTTTTTTGACATTTTAACATTTTGACAAATGATTTGATTTGTAGCTCATTGAAGTTTTAAAAAATCATTTTACTCCTTAATACAACCGCACAAGCCACAATTTGCGTTTAAAAATAAATAAAAATTTAAATGGCAATATTTTTTTCCATTTTGACATTTTAACATTTCAACATTTTGACAATTGACTCGATTTTTAGCTCATTGAAGTTTAAAAAAAATATTTTATTCCTTAATGCAACATCGCAAGTAACAATTTGCGTTAAAATGAAAAAAAATTAATTGAGGATATTTTTTTCCCTTTTGACATTTTAACATTTTAACATTTGACAATATAATATTTTATCATTTTGACATATCAACATTTTCATTAAATTGTAAAAATTTTGACAACGTTAACATTTTGACATTTTGATGTTTTGACACTTTGACAATTTGACATTTTGACAATTTTAACATTTTGATACATTGACATTCATTTTGACATATTCTCATTTAGACATTTTCTGCTGTTTCAATTTTTTGTCAAAATAAAATTAACTTTGATGTACAATTCAATCAATATTTGAAACGGCCAAATCCTTCCGTTTTATTATGGGACATTTTCTCAAAATTTTTAAAATCCCAATATTTATGTAAAATTCGTTAGGGTTTCAAAATGATTTACTCTTTGATGTGACGATGTTGGCAAAAATCATTTTTCTAATTTGAAACATTTAAATTTTAACATTTTGACATTTTGGCATTTAGGCATTTTGACTTTTTGACATTTTGACATTTTGATACTTTGACATTTTCGGCCGTTTCAAAAATTCATTTTTGTTTCAGAACAAAAGTTATATTTAACATTTTGAAATTTGGACATTTTGACATTTAGGCATTTTGACATTTTGACATGTTGGCATTTTGACATTTTGACATTTTGATACTTTGACATTTTCTGCCGTTTCAAAAATTCATTATTGTTTCAGAATAAAAGTTATAGATCAGAAAACTAAATTAATAAATATTAACATTGAAGTATAATTCAATAATTTTTTGAAACGGCCAAATCGTTAGGTTGGTTGAATCTGTGATATTTCCAAAAAAATTTGAAAATTCCATTAAAATATTGAAAATTGGCTTCAATTTTTATGTAAAATTTGTTAAGGCTTCCAAATTATTTGCTCCTTAATGCAACACTGTTTGCAAAATCAATTTTTAAATTTTCCAAATAATTAAATTGTAACATTTTTAAAAAAAAATTTACATTAAAATTTTCAAGAAATTAATGCAAGTTTAAATTTGACATGTAACTCATTGAGGTCTAAAATCAATTTGTTCCTTGATGCGATCCTGGAAGCCACCATTCGCAGCTAAAAGTCAAACTTTTTTAAATTTGAACTTTTTTTTCATTTTGTAACTATTTTTCCTTTTTCATATAGCAATAGCTATTTCTATTTCTTTCATGCAGTCCTCAATATCAATATTTTAGCGTTTTGACATTTTGATATATTGACATTTTGATATATTGGCATTTTGACATATTGACATTTTAACATTTTAACATTTTGACATTTTAACATTTTGACATTTTAACATTTTTATATATTTTGACATTTCGGGATTTGACATTTTCTGCCGCATTCAAAATTTAATTTGTTTTTAGAATAAAAGTTATATATAATAAAATGAACGTTGATGTGCGAATTTTTGACATTTTGATATTTTGACATTTAAACATTTTGACATATTGATATATTTCCATTTTGACATTTTAGCATTTTGACATTTTTATATATTTTGACATTTTTTTAACATTTCGACATTTCGACATTTGACATTTTCTGCAGCATTCAAAATTTAATTTGTTTTCAGAATAAAAGTTATAGATAATAAAATTAACGTTGATGTACAATTCAATCTATTTTTAAGACAGCCAAACCCTTAATACGGTTCTGTTGGTTAAATTTGTTTTCCAAAATTTTAAAAATTTTAATAAAAAATTGCCGATATTTACAGAAAATAACATGTTAATAAAAATAATACCGGTCGATTTCTAAATGGGAAATTTTCAAAATTTCTCAATTTTTTTAAAATAAAAATAAAAATAAAATTTTTGAAATTTTTGAGAAAAGAGAAGTTACAGATAATTAAATTAGCTTCAATTTGCTTTTTAATAAATTTATTCTTAGTTTGGGCTAAATTTGAAAATAAAATTTTAACATTTTTCCTAGACAAAAGTTCGATTTGATGTATAACTACATCGTTTTCCAAAATTTAAGAAATTATCATTTTTTTTAATACCTAATTTTTGAAATTTTTTTAAGACCAAAGATCTGCAATAATTGAATTAGCTTCAATTTGCTTTTTAATAAACTTATTCTTTGTTTGGGCAAAATTCCCAATTTGTAAATAAAATTTTGAAATTTTTCCTAAACAAAATTTTAGAAATTATCATTTTTTCGATACCCAACCTAACCTCGATATTTCAGACCAACAACTGATTGCATTGCGTCTAAAATATCGCATGATTTTGTGAACTGAATTAGGAATATATTTAGAAAGCATTATTTAAACACCTAGGTTGTTTCATTTTGCATTCTAAATATGTTTTGACATCCCATACCCAACCTAACATAACAATACCATTTCAAAATTGATTAGAATGCTTCTAAATCCTTAAATTTTGAAGAAACTAGTTGGCACCCAAAAAAAAGTTTGCACTAAGATGCAACAATTTTGTCGATATATGCACCTAGGTATGACCTTAATATTTCAGATCAACAATTCATTGCATTGCGTCCAAAATATTGCATGATTTTGTGAACTGAATTACGAATATATTTAGAAAGCATTATTCAAACACCTAGGTTGTTTCATATTGCATTCTAAATATATTTTAACATCCCGTACCTAACCTAACATAACAAGCATTTCAGAATTGATTAGAATGCATCAAAATCGTAAAGTTTTGAAGAAATTTAGAGTTGGCGCCCAAAAACAAAATTGTACTAAGATGCAACAATTTTGGCCATATATGCACCTAGGTTTGACCTCAATATTTCAGATCAACAATTGATTGCATTGCGTCCAAAATATTGCATGATTTTGTGGACTGAATTACGAATATATTTAGAAAGCAGTATTTAAACACCTAGGTTGTTTCATATTGCATTCTAAATATGTTTTGACATCCCATACCCAACCTAACATAACAATACCATTTTAAAATTGATTAGAATGCTTCTAAATCCTTAAATTTTGAAGAAATTTAAAGTTGGCACCCAAAAAAAAAGTTTGTTCTAAGAAGCAACAATTTTGGCCATATATGCACCTAGGTTTGTTTGACCTCAATATTTGAGATCAACAATTGATTGCATTGCGTCCAAAATATTGCATGATTTTGTGAACTGAATTACGAATATATTTAGAAAACATTATTTAAACACCTAGGTTGTTTCATAGTGCATTCTAAATATGTTTTGACATCCCATGCCCAACCTAACATAACAATAGCATTTCAATGCGTCTAGATTGTCGTGTTTTGGATAAATTTAAAGTTGGCTCGTTATAAGTTTGTTCAACAATTTGGGCATCTGTACACCTAGGTTTAGTAATTTAGTATTACAATTGATTACGTTGCGTCTAAAATATTGTAGGATATTGTAAATTGAATTTTGATGTGTTTGGGGTGCATTGTGATAATACGGTGCACTCTAGATATATTATAAGACTAACCTAAAAAGACTTTACATAGATGGCACTATATGCAAATATACAAATAATTTTTCCCCGAGGGAGTTTTCTGGAAACGCCCGTGTCTTTCTTTGTATGTAATTTTAATCGAAACAAAACCGTCTTTAACTGTCGACCACGTTTGAACAAAAAAAAGAACAATTTTCTGACTTAAAGTTTATTCGTTTTACGGTTATAGAATTACTTAAGAAGATTTGCAAGGATTATTATGACCGCATGTATATTTGTGAGGAACAGAAGTGGGATTTGGAACGCGAAGTCCGAAAAAGAGATTGGGAGGTACAAACAAATCCATTTTATCCATTTTTATTTTTGTTACAATTTTTTTTACTATGATGACAGAGTGATTTATTTATTTATTTAATTTAATTATAAAACCAGTTTTATTTATTTTTTATTTTTTTTTGTTTATTGTTTAACTCATTTTAATTTCTTTAATTTGCTTGTTTATTATTGTTACTATAACGACGACTATGTTATATTTGTTGTCGATTACAAATTTACTACATAACATACATTTTTTATGTTTCATTCCATTTATGTTGGTTTTTATTAAATGTATTTTTTGTATAATTGTACTTTTTTTTGGTTAATTTGTCATTATTAACCGATTTATTTTAATCGAAAGATTGCTGGATGTGCTGTTGTTTAAAATTTTTAAAATGTGGCCGCTTTTTAATCTTTCAAACTACCCAATAAAATAAATAATATATACCCAAAAAAATTAAAAATGTTGTCTAAATAGTTAATTTTTAAAATACAAATTTAAATAATTTAATAATAATAATTTTTTCATTGACAAAATTCAAACAAAATCTTTAAATATCCAAGTTGTTCGGATTAAAAATACAATATATATTACAAATTAAATTAAAATTAAAAATATTAAAAATTATTTCATTGTCGTTCGGATTAAGCGTGCATATTAAAATGTTATAAATATTTTTTTAAACCGGTAACTAATACATTTATATTTATCTTTGGGTTTGACATGCGACAAAACCGTTCGGATTAAGATTAATATTTTTATTGACTTTACCAATTCAAAACAAAACTGATCAATTTTAAAATATCCCAATCGTTCGGATTAAAAATACAAGATATATTACAAATTAAAATTAAATTAGAAATATTAAAAATTATTTTATAGTCGTTCGGATTAGGCGTGCATATTAAAATGTTATAAATATTTTTTTAAACCAATAACTTATCCAATTATATTTATTTATGGATTTGACATGCGACAAAATCGTTCGGATTAAGAATACTATTTTTATTGACCTTACCAATTCGAAACAAAATTGATCAATTTTAAAATATCCAAAACCGTTCGGATTAAAAATACAAGATATATTATTACAAATTAAAATAAAATTAAAAATATTAAAACTTATTTCATTGTCGTTCGGATTAACAATGCATTTTTTAATGACTTTACCAATTCGAAACAAAACTGATCAATTTTAAAATATCCAAGTCGTTCGGATTAAAAATACAAGGTATATTACAAATTAAAATAAATTTAGAAATATTAAAAATTATTTCATTGTCGTTCGGATTAGGCATTCATATTAAAATGTTATACATATTTTTTTAAACCAATAACTAATCCATTTATATTTATCTATGGGTTACGACAAAACCGTTCGGATTAAGAATATATTTTTTATTCACTTTACCAGATCGAAACAAAATTGATTAATTATAAAATATCCCAATAGTTCGGATTAAAAATACAAGATATTTTACAAATTTCAATAAAATTAGAAAAATTAAAAATTATTTCATTGTCGTTCGGATTAGGCGTGCATATTATAATGTTATAAACATTTTTTTAAACCAATAACTTATCCATTTATATCTATGGGTTACGACAAAACCGTTCGGATTAAGAATATTTTTTTTATTGACTTTACCAATTCGAAACAAAACTGATCAATTTTAAAATATACAAGTCGTTCGTATTAAAAATACAAGATATATTACAAATTGAAATAGAATTAGAAATAATAAAAATTATTTCATTGTCGTTCGGATTAAGCGTGCATATTTTTATGTTGTAAATATTCCAATAAATAATACATTATCCTTATCTATGAGTTTGATATATGGAAAAACCGTGCGGATTAAGAATACTTTTATTAATTACCGAAACAAAACTAATCAATCTTAAAATATCTAAGCCGTTCGGATTAAAAATACAAGAACAAATTTAAAAAAAAAATAAGAAATCGTTCGGATTAGTAGTCCATATTTTAATGTCATAAATATTTTTTGAAACAAATCAATAATTGATTTTCTTATATCGCTATGTTTCATTAACGGCAAAACCGTTCGGATTAAGAATTCATTGTTAATTGACCTTTCCAATTTAAAACAAAACTGATCAGTCTTAAAATATCCAAGCCATTTGGATTAAAAATACAAAATATATCACAAATTAAAATAAAATAAAGAATATTCAAAATTATTTCATCGTTGGCGTCGTTCGGATTAGCCGTGCATATTTTTTATAGGGTTTGATATATGAAAAAACGTTTGGATTAAGAATACTTTTATTAATTAAACAAAACTGATCTATCTTAAATTATCTAAGCCGTTCGGATTAAGAATACAAGATATAAAACAAATTAAAATAAAATAAGAAATCGTTCGGATTAGGAGTTTGTCAAAAATAATTTTTACACCAATAAATAATTGATTATTTAATCTATGTGTTTGATTGACGGCAAAACTGTTCGGATTAAGAATTCAGTTTGTAATGGACCTTTCCAATTTAAAACAATACTGGTCAATTTTAAAATATCCAAATTGTTCGCATTAAAAATTCAAAATATATTACAAATTAAAATATTAATAATTATTTCATCGTCGGCATCGTTTGGATTAAGCGTGCATATTTTTATATTATAAATATTTTTTTATACTAATAAATAAGCCATTTTATTTATCTATGGGATTAATATCTGGAAAAACCGTTCGGATTAAGAATACTTTTATTAATTGACGAAACATAAATATCTAAGCCGTTCGGATTAAGAATACAATATATGAAACAAATTAAAATAGAATAAGAAATCGTTCGAATTAGGAGTCCACATTTTTATATCATAAATACTTTTTTAAACCGATAAATAATTAATTTTTATTTATCTATGTGTCTGACAAACGACAAAACCGTTTGGATTAAAAATGCATCTTTTTATTGACCTCAATAATTCAAAGCAAAACTGATCAATCTTAAAATATCCAAGCCGTTCGGATTAAAAAGACAATATATATCACAAATTAAAATAAAATAAAAAATATTAAAAATTATTTCAATGTCGGAGTCGTTCGGATTAGGCGTGCATATTTTTATGTTATAAATATTTTTTTAAACCAATAAACAATCCATTTTACTTATCTATGGGTTTGATATAAGGAAAAACGTTCGGATTAAGAATACTTTCATTAATTGACAAAACAAAACCGATCAATCTTAAAATATCTAAGCCGGTCGGATTAAGAATACAAGATTTAAGACAAATTAAAATAAATTTAGAAATCGTTCGGATTAGAAGTCCATATTTTTATATCATACATATTTTTTGAAACCAATAAATAATTGATTTTTATTTATCTATGTGATTGATTAACAGCAAAACCGTTCGGATTAAGAAATAATTTTTTAATTGACCTTTCCAATTTAATGGAAAAAAAAATCCAAAACTGATTAATTTTAAAATAACCAAACCGCTCGGATTAAAAATACAAAATATATTACAAATTTAAATATTAAAAATTATTTCATTGTCGACGTCGTTCGGATTAGGCGTGCATATTTTTATATTATAAATATTTTTTTTATACTAATAAATAATCCATTTTATTTATCTATGGGTTTGATATATGGAAAAACCGTTCGGATTAAGAATACTTTTATTAATTGACGAAACAAAATTGATCAATCTTAAAATATCTAAGTCGTTCGGATTAAAAATACTAGATATAAAACAAACTAAAATAAAATAAGGAATCGTTCGGATTATGAGTCCATTTGTTTATGTTATAAATATAATAAATAAGCCGTTCGGATTAAAAGTACTAGATATAAAACAAACTAAAATCATATAAGGAATCGTTCGGATTAGGAGTCCATATGTTTATGTTATAAATATAATAAATAAGCCGTTCGGATTAAAAATACTAGATATAAAACAAACTAAAATAAAATAAGAAATTGTTCGGATTGGGAGTCCATATTTTAATATCATAAATATTTTTTTACCCAATAAATAATTGATTTTTATTTATCTATGTGTTTGATAAACGGCAAAACCGTTCGGATTAAGAATTCATTTTTTAATTGACCTTTCCAATTCAAAACAAAACTGATCAATTTAAAAATATCCAAGCCGTTCGGATTAAAAATACAAAATATATCGAAAATTAAAATAAAATACAAAATATTAAAAATTATTTTATCGTCGGCGTCGTTCGGATTAGGCGTGCTTATTTTTACGTTATAAATATTTCTTTAAACCAATAAATAATCCATTTTATTATATCTACGAGTTTGCTATATGGAAAAACCGTTCGGATTAAGAATTTATTTTTTAATTGACGAAACAAAACTGATCAAACTTAAAATATCTAAGTCGTTCGGATTAAAAATACAAGATATAAAACAAAATGAAATTCCGAACGGCTTATTTATTATATTTATAACATAATAAATAAGCCGTTCGGATTAAAAATACAAGATGTGAAACAAATTAAAATAAAATAAAAAATCGTTCGGATTAGGAGTCTATATTGATTCAAAATTAATTTTTTAATTGAATTTACCAATTTAAAACAAAACTGATCAATCTTAAAATATCTAAGCTGTCCGGATTAAAAATACAAGCTATAAGACAAATTAAAATAAAATAAAAAATCGTTCGGATTAGGAGTCCATGTTGATTAAAAATGAATTTTTAATTGACTTTGCCAATTTAAAACAAAACTGATCAATCTTAAAATATCTAAGCCGTTTGGATTAAAAATACAAGATATAATACAAATTAAAATTAAATTGTTCGGATTAGAAGTCCATATTTTTATCTCATAAATATTTTTTTAAACTAATAAATAATTAATGTGTTTGATAAACGGCAAATCCGTTCGGATTAAAAATTCATTTTTGACCTTACCAATTTAAACAGACAAAATTGATCAACCTTAGACTATCCAAGTCGTTCGGATTAAAAATTCAACATAATAAAATTAAAATAAAATAAGATACATACAAAATTTTTTTGACCTTGGCATTTTGAAGCAAAACTGATCAATCATAAAATATCTAAGCCGTTCGGATTAAAAATACAAAACATAAAACAAATTAAAACAAAATAAGAAATCGTTCGGATTAGGAGTCGTAAATATTTTTTTAAACCAGTAAATAATTAATGTGTTTGATAAAGGCAAAACCGTTCGGATTAAAAATGCATTTTTAATCAAACTTATAAATTTAAATCAAAATTGATCAATCTTCATATATCGTTCGGATTAAAAATAGGTTTGGATTAGAAATTCTAAATTAAAAAAATATATATCACAAATTGAATTATTAATTATTTTCTAAACTGCCTTTATTTTCTACATGCATACTATAAAACCGTTCGGATTAGGAATACTAAAGTTATTTTTATTAAAAATTCTTATATATTCGTCGAGGAAACGACATTTTAAGGAAAATCTAAAGAGACGTGCGTAAATGCAATCGCAGTTGGCCCGAAGCCAGCAGCGGAAAGAGAAACTACGGCCACAAACAAATCTATTTTTAAAAATAGCACATCCAATTTCCGAAAATAGTCAGTCCTGAGGTACATACCAACATAAGCCACCTCTTGATAAATTGCAATAAAAATCAAATTCAATTTATTTATTTTTATTTCTTTTATAATTTTTACATCAAACAAAAAAAATTGTGACGATTGCGCAAGGCGTTTAATTGATTAATCATAATAATAATAATTGTGTACAAAATAATGAAAATTTTTGTATTTTTAAAAAACAAAATGACATGATTCACACATGAAGTGTTAAAACCGTATCCCATCCCGCAAAAAGTTATAATTTTTGAACTAACTTGAATATTTGATTTGACCCAGGGCTGCGTTATTATTATTATTATTATTATTAATATTATTATTACTTATTATTTATTATTTTCTTTTGTAAACACGAGACTATTGTATATAGTGTATATTTTATTTATTTTAATAACCCGTCCGGGTTTTATTAATTATTATTTTATTTTATTATTATTGTTAGGATGGGACCAAAATTGATTCTGAAATAGTTTTCCTACAAAATAATAATTACAATAAATGAAACTAAAAAGTGATATTTCAAATGTTGGAATATTTCATGCTTATTTATAAAAAATCTTTCGATTAACTTTTCGATACAATAAGGCTCTCATTTGATACAAATTAAATTGCAAAAAGCCTTATTTTACTCGATCTTCTACTTAAAAAAATTAACCCGTCTAATTAAAAATTATATTTTTTCTGTTCTTTTTCTGCATTATTTTATGTTGCACTATTTTTATATGACTTTAAACTTTTCTGTAATTAACCAAAATCGCTAACACTAACACAATCGCAAACTACTTCTCTTTATATAGATATTTTTCCGATTTATCAAAGACTATACAGGGTGATTTATATGCAGTACAATTTTGAATGAGAAGCTTAAAAAAAATAATTAAAAAAATTAATCCAAATCAAATTCGACAAAATAATCAAAAACACAAATTTTACTTTTTAATATTTTCGGTGTCTCCGAATATGATGATTTTTGCAAATAAAAGTCTCAAAATAATTTGGTTCGGATTGCAGCAAAGTAAACTTTTTTCTTCAATTTTCGTAGGTATAAAGCTGGCTGCAAAAAAATAGTTTCGAAAAATTAATCTTCCAAAGTTGATTCAAATTTATATCAAATTATATACAAGGCCAAAAGATGGCGTTAATCGAGTTTTGTTTTTGTTGATCAAGTTGGCTGTGATAACCAACGGTCAAATCTATTGGTCTGGTATTAATAATGACCTAACCGACCGCCCAGCTATTGTTATCCAATTATTGGATATTATCTCCATCTGTGATATTCCTAGAAATATAATGCGCCACGGGATGTCAATCGTCATTTAATTAGGTTATGTAAGTTTTAATTAAAAGATATTTTATTAAAAGATATTTTAATTAAAATTTTACATAACCTAATTAAGTGACAACTGCCATTCATCTTGTGGCGCATTATATTTGTATTTTGCATTTGTCATTTAATTAGGTTGTGTAAAATTTTAATTAAAATATCTTTGAATAAAATATTTTTTTATTAAAATCTTACATAACCTAGTTAAATGACAAATGCAAAATGCAACTATAATGCGCCACAGGATGAATGACAGTTGTCATTTAATTAGGTTATGTAAGATTTTAACATGATGTTAATACTGTGGGAAAAACAAATGTGAACAAAAAATTGAAAACATTTAGCCGCCCATGATCAAAACTATTGACAAGTATAGCAAAAATTATTTCATACAAACATAATTAAAAAATGATTTAATAATTTTTTGTTTTAGATTATAATTATTGTTTTTTATATATTTTAAGATATTTTTTATTATACTTTTTTTCTATAGCCAAAAAAACCTTATTGGAGTTAATATTTTTTTGTTATTAAAATTTAAAAATAGTTGATCAAGTTGGCTATAAAAAACAAAAAATCAATTCTTTCAAAAATTATCTCAAATTTGCTTAAAATTATTTAGATTTTAATGTCAAAAATAATAACAATTCTTTTTTTTCAAAAGGTTTTGGAATTCCAACCAATCATTTTGTCAATTAAAAAGGTCCAAGTCAACAGCATGAAAAGAAAAGAACAATTCAAAAAAATTGAATAATTAAAAAAAACTAACTAATTTTAAAAAAATCATTTTGATCAATTTAAGTTTAAGTACCAACCAATTCATTATGATCAATTTAATAAACTTAATATGCATCCAGGATACTTAAAAAATTAATTAAACAATAATTAAACAAAATGAAACACTTTTTTTATCTATATAAAAAAATTTAAGTACCGGCCAATTTATTATGATCAAATTAAAAAACTTGATATGCATTCAAAATATTAAAAAAAAAAATAATAATTAAATTATTTTATGCCGAACACTTCATTTTGATCAATTTAAGAGATTTAAGTACCAGCCAATTCATTGTGATTAAATTAAAAAATTCGATATGCATCCGAGGTACTTAAAAAATTTAATTAAACAATAATTAAACAAAATTAAACACATTTTTTGTCAATCTAAAAGGTTTAAGTAACAGCTAATTTGTTATGATTTTAAAAACTCGATATGCATCCGAAAAACTTAACAAAACGAATTAAACAATAATGAAACAAAATTAAACACATTTTTTATTAATATATAAGGTTTAAGTACCAGCCAATTTATTATTATCAAATTAAAATACTTTATATGAAATCGAAATATTAAAAAAATAATAATAATTAAACAAAATTTTATATCCGATATTTCATTTTTATCAATTTAAGAAATTTAAGTACCAATCAATTTATTATGGTCCATTTTTTAAATCGATTTTTTGCATCATGCTTAAACAATAAATAATTAACAATAATTAAACAAAATATCATACCCGACACTTCATCTTGACCAATTTTAGAGATTTAAGTACCAGCCAATTCTTTAAAAACAATTTAAAAACTTGATATGCATGCTGGATACTTAAAATATTGAATAAATAAACACTAATTAAACAAACTTCATACCGGACACTTCAACTTTTTGATCAATTTAAGAGATTTAAATACTAACCAATTTATTATGATCAATTTAATATACTTGATTCGGGATACTTTAAAACATAATTAAACAATAATTAAACAAAATTTTATACCAATCAATTCATTTTGATTAATTTATGAGGTTTAAGTTACAGTCAATTCATTATCATCAAATTAAAACACTTTATACGCATCCGAGATACTTAAAAAAATAAATAATTAAAGAATAATTAGACAAAATATCATACCGGTCAAATTATTTTGATCAATATAAAAGGTTTAAGCATCAACCAATTCATTATGATCAATTTACAAAACTTTATATGCATCCCGGATATTTAAAAAATTAGTAAACGGGTTAAGTACCAGCCACTGTCTATTCAAAAAGTCTCATATGATTTGAAAATTAAGATAAAATTTTAATAATTAGACAATAATTAAACAACGTTTTATACCTTCATTTTTATCAATTTAAAAGATTTAAGTACCAACCAATTCATTATGATCAATTTAGTAAATTTGATGTGCATTGCGGATACTTCAAAAAATAATTAAACAAAATATTATATCGGAGACTTCATTTTGATCAATTTCAAGTTTAAGTAAAAATCAATACTGCCTATTCAAAAAATCTCATATGATTTGAGAATTGAAATGGTTATTAAAATTTTAATAAATAGATAATAATTAAACAACGTTTTATACCGGACACTTCATTTTTATTAATTTAAAAGATTTAAGTACCAACCAATTCATTATGATCAATTTAGTAGACTTGATATGCAATCGCGATAATTAAAAAAATAATGAAACAATAATTAAACAAAATTTTATATCGGACACATCGTTTTGATCAATTTTAAGTTTAAGTACCAGTTAGCTCAATATTGCCTATTCAAAGAATCTCATATGATTTGAGAATTGAGATGGTTATTAAATTTTAATAATTAGACAATAATTAAATAAAGTTTTATACCGGACAATTAATTTTTATCAATTTAAAAGATTTAAGTACCAACCAATTCATTATGATCAATTTAGTAGACTTGATATGCATTCGGAATACTTCAAAAAATAATTAAACAATAATTAAACTAAATTTTATATCGGTCAGTTCATTTTGATCAATTTTAAGTTTAAGTACCAGTCAGTTCAATACTATCTATTCAAAGAATCTTATATGGTTTGAGAATTGAGACACTTAATAAAATTTTATAATGATTAGACAATAATTAAATAAAATTTTATACCGGACACTTAATTTTGATCAATTTTAAGTATCAGTCAGTTCAATAGTGTTTATTCAAAGAATCTTATATGATTGAAGAATTGTGATGCTTAATAAAATTTTATAATAATTAGACAATAATTAAACATAATTTTATACCGGACACTTCAATTTAAGAGATTTTAGTACCAACCAATTTATTATGATCAATTTAATAAACTTGATATGCATTTTGATCATTTTGTGAGGTTTAAGTACTAGTCAGTTCATTATGATCAAATAAAAACACTTAAAAAATAAATAATTAAACACTAATTAGACAAATTATCATACCGATCAATTTATTTTGATCAATATAAAAGGTTTAAGCATCAACCAGTTTATTATGATCAATTTACAAAACTTTATATGCCGGATACTTAAAAAGTTATTACTTAAACAGTAATTAGACAAAATTTCATATCCTACTATTTATTTTGACTAATTTAAATGGTTTAAGTACCAATCAGTTCATTATGATCAAATTAAAAAGCTTTACATGCATCCTGGATATTAAAAAAATGATCAATTAAACAATAATTAAACAACATTTTATATCGAACATTTAATTTTGATCAATTTAAAAGGTTTAAGTGCCAACAAGTTAATCATTGGTTTTTTCTAGGACTCAAATAAACTTTGGCAAAGTTATTTTGAAAAATTTTAAAAACATTAAATTAGTCTATTTTGAAGTTAAATCGATTTTTTTGAAAAAATCAAGTAGTTAAATGACTTAATTAAAATTAATTAAACAACAATTAAACAAAATTTTATAAAAGAAACTTCATTTTGATCAATTGATGAGGTTTAAGTACCAGCCAGCTTATTATGATCATTAAAAAAAAATAATATGCATCCGGGTACTTAAAAAAATTGTTAAACAATAATTAAACAAAATTATATTAAAGAAACATTATTTTGATCAATTTAGGAATTTTAAGTACCACCCAGTTTATTATGATCATTAAAAAAGATAATATGCGTCCGGGATACTAAAAAAAATAAATTAAACAATAATTAAACAAAATTTTATAAGAATAACTTTATTTTGATCAATTTATTAACTTAATATATTAAGTTTTAGTACCGGCCAGTGTATTATAATCATTAAAAAAATTATATGCATCCGGGATGCTTAAAGAATGTAATTAAGCAATAATTGAACAAAATTTTATCAAAAAAACATTATTTTGATCAATTTTTATTAGTTTCAAGTACCATCCACTTTATTATGATGATTAAGAAAGATAATATACATTCTGGATACTTACTACAATAATTAAACAAAATTTAATAAAAGAAATTTTATTTTGATCAATTTATGCGGTTTAAGTACCAGCCAGCTTATTATAGTCATTAATAAAAAGTAATAAGCATCCGGGATACTTAAAAAAATAATTAAACATAATTTTATAAAATGAACTTTATTTTCATCAATTTATGAGGTTTAAGTACTAGCCAGTTTATTATGATCATTAAAAAACAAATAATGCATCCGGGATACATAAACAAAACTAATTAAACAATAATTAAACAAAATTTAATAAAAAAAAACTTTATTTTGATCAATTTGTGAGGTTCATTATGGTCATTAAAAAAAATAATGTGCACATGGATTACTTTTTTTTAATTGATTAAACAATAATTAAACAAAATTTCATACCGGTCAAATCATTTTGTTTAATTTTCAAGTTTTATGTACCAGACTGGTCATTATGATCAATTTATAATGTTTTAAATGCGGCCGGTAATATTTCAAAAGTTTTACCATTCGTGATAATAAATGTTTTTTTGTAGATTCAATGTCAAAATTGCATTTAATTTAGCTTTGAACACATAATATAAAACCTAATGTCAAAAATGACTATTTTTTAAAAATCAAATTAGCAATGAGAAAAACAAAACTCTTCAAAATGTTTCAAAATTTACGCCCCCTACGATTACAAGTATCGAACTATATAATGTCAAAACGGCATTTGTTATTATATATTATATTTATATATATATATATATATATATATATATATATATATATATTAAAAATTAATTTATTTTCTTTGAGCACATTTTAACTTAATAAAGTTCGAATTTTCCGAAAATAAATATTATTTAATTAATTTAAAATGAACAAGTAACTTTTTTTTATTAATCCAAAGTAGCTCACAATGATTCCATGGTGGCATTTGTTGAAAAGTTTAATTATTTTTGGAATTGTTAAATACATTTAAAACGTTCCAAAATTTTACAATTTTTTCTGTAATAATTGAGTAGATTTTAGTTGCATTTTTAAGCAAAAAATACATTGAAAAATAAAATAAAAAACTTTTTATCTGAATAAAAATTGTAATGGCATTAATTTAACTTAGTGGAATTTTAAAAATAAAAGAAGATAAAATATAAATTCCAAATTTGAAATTGTGGTAGAATCATATTTATCACCCTGTATATTAACTAGAAAATCTCTTCGCTTCTTATGATACAAACAAATGCGATCCATTTGCGCACACCCCCTCCCCCACCATCAATACGGTATGGCTCTTCATGGTAAAAAACGAATTTTGCACAAAACAAAAAAAAAACCTGTAAAAAATTTTTGCAAAAAATTAAAACCGAACCATAATAAGAAAACGGATAAAAATCATCCGAGCTCGCAAACTTATCGTTCCAAATCACCAATTTGTAATTCTACATTATTATTAATTTTTTTTTACTATTATTATTATTTTTTTTATTTAGTGCTTGCAATAATATTTTTGTTTTTTGTTTTTTTTCCTTTTTTTTGTATTATTAGGAACTCGGGATTTTTCCAGTCAGAAGTGCCATGCTTAAAAAAATAATCTCAATATATTCCCACATCCAAAAATATCCCTTTGTGTTTAAAACTTATTTTTACATCAGGATCGATTTTGTCTTTGATTTTGTTTTTTTTATGTTTATTTTTATTTTATTTTTTTTAATTAATACGAAACCATGTAGATGGCCCTAAATTTGCAACAAAAATTTTGGGCCGCGTTGATTTAATTTTATTATTTTTAGCTTGACATCAAAACGGCTGATTAAGACCAGCATATATAGACTAGTACCTCGAGATTCCTGTATATATTCCATGTATTTTTTTTTTCTAGATGTTGTCATACATTTTTACGTACAGCGAGATTTTTGACAAACAGACGGCCGTCTGTTAATTTGTACATACATATTTTTTGCATAGAACATCGTTGTATATTATCCACCTTTTTCATTAGATAAGAGAACCATATTTTTCTCCAATTTCTTCTTTCCTTTCGTTTTTCTCTTACTATTACTATTTAAAATTAAATACTTTGAAAATAAAAGCATCTAATAGGCCTAATTTTCAAGTAATGATTTTTTCGAAAACTAATCTAAATGTTTTATTTGTTGAGATTGATGTGTGTTCAGTAGCGTAGCAAAAAAATATGTTTATTGCATGTCAGTGTTTTATGTGCTTATGTTTAATCTATCATTCTACTAATGTATTTTCGATCGATTTTGAGTTTGACAGAAAATGGTCGTTTAGTCAATGTTTAGTTTGTAGTACCGTTTAATTTTCTGTCAAATGGAAATGTTTGCAATATTCGTTGCATTTTGCCAATGAATCTTGGAAGCAGTTCGCGTTTTCTTATCTTTTTTCTAATTGGATTTATTGCTAATCGTATTATGTGTGATTTTTAGATCAGCGACCTCAACAGCCAAGTCAATGACCTCAGAGGCAAATTGTAAGTACTTTAAAAATTCATTAAGCCAAAATGTTTACAAACAATTGTAAAAACCAAAAATTATATTAAGTGCATTGAAAATTCTTGAAAAGTCTGCTTGAAAAATATGGTTGCCCAAAAACTTGCAATTTGATCAAAAGTTTGACGATCAAATTGCAACTAAAATGTATAAATTCGGCTTTTTTCTGCATAATTTGCATTGCACAAAATATGTTTAGGAGACAATTACACAAAATTAAATTTGTTGTAAATATCGGATACTGACAGATATTAATTAATTCTATTTGAGTACATTGATTAACCCCATCGGACCCCGACAAACATTAATTAATTTACGAATATTGTAAATAATAATTATTTACAATTTTTAAATGAAGCCAAAGAATATTATTATAATTATTAAATAATTACTATGCCATTACTCCATTTTGAAATAAATGTTTGAAAGATTCACCTCGGGTTGGGATCAAACTCACAACTTTTGGATGTTCTGTATAAATAATAATTATTTACAATTTAAATTTTTCAATTGAACCTAAGAATATTATAATTATTAAATAATTATTAT
Organism: Tachinus sp. AB-2021; assembly: GCA_030264575.1. Lineage (NCBI taxonomy): Eukaryota > Metazoa > Arthropoda > Insecta > Coleoptera > Staphylinidae > Tachinus > Tachinus sp. AB-2021. The sequence goes on along the minus strand of JARJEC010158948.1, from coordinate 998 downwards.
GCCGTGAGTCAATTTTGAAATAAATGTTTAAAAGATTCACCTAAGGTGGGGATCAAACCCACAACCTTTGGATATAATGTCCAATGCTCTACCAATTGAGCTACTGAGGTACCTTAATTTAAATAATATTTATTTACAATTTAACTTTTTAAATGGAGCCGAAGAATATTATAATTATTAAATAATTACTACAGTTTGAAATAAATGTTTAAAAAATTCATCTCGGGTGGGGATTAAACCCACAACCTTTGGATGTAATAAAATCCAAACTGATTCTGGCTTCCACTGGCAAAATGGAGACACTATCCAAAAATAAAAACTATCCTTGGTCTGAGCGCCAAGAAAACCAAGACAAAGAAAAAAACTTTAAAACGGATAAGCTTGCCAAAAAAAAGAAACAACTGGGACATTTATTAAACCAGAACTCAACAGACTTTCTAGACCCCATAGGCTATGTAATGATGAATCGCACCAGATTATTCCTAGCAGAACCAACAGAAAACAATAAAAAAATGGTTTTGCATAGAAATGAAATCATAATGCAATCTTGATAGGCTGATTTGCCAAACTAACATAACCTAACCTAACCTTGGCTTGAAGGATTCAGAAATTTATACATGCAATGCATATAGCAAGAGTTGACGCACATAATGCCAAAAAGAGCCGCAATCAAGTCTTTTAATATTATATGTAAAGCTACACGTTTATGTTTTACATCATTGCCCCTAAATAAGCCGATGGCTTCTCATAGCGGGATTTTTGAAGGGACCAACAGTTTATAAGGTGACTTCTGAACCACCATGAATATATTAATTCAGCGGTTCTCTAACTAGAACGCGCCCCCTATTGGGCGAAGCGCCCTAAAATGCCAGAAAAAAATTTGGCATGTCCAATGCTCTACCAACTGAGCTACTGAGGCATCTTAATTTTTATAATATATATATAAATTTTTATATATATATATATATATATATATATATATATATATATATATATAT
>JARJEC010158939.1:0-16441 GCA_030264575.1 Tachinus sp. AB-2021 | reverse complement strand
ATAAATCCATCCTGTATAACAGTTTAAATTTACAATATTCTCATACGCTGTGTAAAGTCGATTAGAAAATAGTTAAAACTGAATAATCAAACGTAGGTCAAGGTTGTTTCCTAAAAACCTACAATTAAAACTTTTATTAATAGTAGTTATTATTTACTTTTATAACTTAATCAACATTTAAGATAAAAATTCCTTGTAGATCGACAAATTAAATAATTGTCATTATACAAAATAAATAAAAAAATAGTATCATTAAATTAATTGTTCATTATAATGTTTACCTTTTTTCGTTTGATTTAACTCATAAATTCTAATAGCAAAGTTTATATTTTTGCAACTTGATTGAAATCTAGTACACACCAAATTATTGGGAAACGTGGCAGATTTGGTGTGGATTTTTTAATAGCAAATAATTACAATGAAATAGAACGTACGTGAAAAGATTGTGTTTTGCGCAACTTTGCGAGAAGAAGCGCGTGATTTCTGTAATATAATAAATGAAAAAAATAAAATATATGTAGTTGTCTGATGCAATTCAACGTTAAATATTACTCTCATAAAAAGTAGATCAATATGAGTTAAACACGGAATAGAATATAAGATGATGAGTCTGAATCGGACCGTAACCATTACGACATGACGGTCGACCTCCGGGCACGGGAAGAAATCACATTTGCTGATTAATGTTCTGTATAATTTTTATAATGTATATTTTTATGTACTTATACTTTAACGTGCTTCTTCAGACATATTCTGGAGCAATAGCAATATATTACTGTATTAAATATATACTAGCCATTTTATTAGATGTTTAAATATTTGTATCATTCTCTCCAAATTAAATTTTCATTGTACAATAACCATCATCAATTATGGTGTTAAAGTTGTAATTACTGTTAAATTAAAAAGAAAACGTTTAAGAGCAAACCATTTGAAACTAACTTGTTGTGGAAGATTGATGAATGATTCTTTTAAACATTTCCATACAGAGAAGAAAGCTATCATTACTTATAAATTTTATTGTTGTAATATTATAATTATAATGCATGAACAACACAATTTATAAATAACTAATACATCTATAATATTATATCTTGCTTTGAAGAAATTATTTTTGAAAATATTCATTGTATAAAGTACATTAATAAAGTTACCATAGCTAACTTTTTTTAAAAATTATTTACACAAAACTTAAAAAAATACACACCTAGACTCTATGTTAAAATACCAGATACTTTGTTTACCGATTATTTTAAGTTCCCAGTCAAGTGAGAAATTTTACAGACATGGTTTACTTTTTTTTAATATCGTAAATAATTAGAATTTTAACTCCAATCAAATTATTTTAAATTGACAACAATGTATGATGTCTAGGCAATACAATAATAATAGGTAAACAGCACAAAAACAATTGCAGTTTCAAAATAGACGACACAAAATATAAAGAAATAAAAGACAACCTTAACTCACGAAGACAGAACTATTCCCAATTATGGAACTCCCAATAACTACAGACAGATTAAAATATGACAAGGTGCTAAGACTAGAACAAATCACTCCTTCTCTTGATTGCTAAAAATAAAGTAAAGACAGCCAAACCAAATTTAAAGATAACAACCGGAGAGTTCATTGATGACAAATTCCAATTATGTTGAAACAAAGTTGGTTCTCATAGATAAACTTAAATAGCACAAATAAGAATACATATCTACAATTAACACAAGGCTAGGAATAAATAAAGCAGTATAAAAAAGGGGAAACCGTCGCGGGATGTCTGCTAGATGTGGAACATCAATATCCATTTTTCATAGTAAACTATGCATATTGTCACTATTACTCATATAGGTTGTGTTTTCTGTGCAAACATGTTGGGCTTGTATAATTACTAATGTGAAGATGGCAACATTTGTTCTAACGCGCTATTAGATGTTTCACATAAAATATAAAAAAATATCATTTAAAAACTAAAAATATAAATGTTGACAACAATAAACATAAAAAAAGTGTAGTCCTTCAGAATGAGTAGCTATCTGCTGATAGGTATCAGCAAAATACTTGTTGCATTGTTGTCTATTTTCAATTGACTGTTGATTTTTTAAATTTCTTTTCAATAGAATCATGTAGTTTGTTTTATCTATGTTTATTGGTAAAAGTTTGTTTCTGTACCAATTGTTTAATATATGTAGGTATTTATCTTTTTTATTCAAGTTCTTTCTCAGTTGTTCCTTTGTACAATATTGTCGGCATACATGAACAAAATGCGATTTACAAAAGTTCTACAATGACATTTATGTATAGATTCTATATAAGTGACACTAGTACTCCTCCTTTTAGAATCCCACATTCCGTAGTATTTTGTTTGCTGTATATGTTCTGTATTTTTGTTTGTTGTTTTATATTAGTAATGTAAGTTTGAAATAATTGTAAATTTTTCCCCAAATCCTTAGGTATAGGTGTAGGATAATCTATTAAAACAGAGTTGTGCGGATTGACTTGTCCTTATAAATCAAATTGATTTGTCTCGCCGGTGATACTGTAATTGTCACTATGAAAAGAACAGTCAAATTTACTGGCAACTAGGCACTGGCATTAGCAACAAAGAAAATTGAAGATTTAGGTCTTAAAATAGCTAAGAAAAATTTTTGTTCATATAAAAAGAAAAAGTTATAAGAACAAGTAAACTGTATTAAAGATTAAAAAAAAAGAAAGCAAAAAAAGTTAATGTAATTAAGGATCTGTTTGATTACAACGCAGAATAATAGAACATATCAGAGGAATAGTACAAAAATGCGAAAAAAAAAACAACGGCTCTGATTAAATTAATTGAGTAGGCTGGTGATTGAAGCACCCAATGATTACAGAATTGTAGCAATTAGGCAATATTAATAATAGCAACAATGATGCCCATAGTACTGCGGTTAGACTGTAATGGTCAAAAATACATTATACAAATTCTAGAACCCGATAAGTATGCACAGAGGAGGACAGCATAGAATACATTCTAAGAGGTAAAATAAAATTAAAAGGTTTGTAGAAAAATATCTAAATAACAAAAAGAGCAAGAACTGGACAATTGACAATATCTAGATAAGTTTGTTAGTTCTTTTAAGATAGGCTTGCAGCAAGAATACAAATACTTAACTCAATTGCAAGATAGTTAAGTGCGTGGAAACCGCACACCCCTAAAATTTACAATAAAAAACCTTAGAATCTAAAGACATTTAAAGAAAATGAATATAATATTTTGATACAACTGGTATTTATAAATTATTTCTATTCTACAAACAACTACAAATTTTGAGACAATTTTTGGAGATTTGTCAGAATAGGTATCACGTGTTTGAAAACCATTTACACATTGTCTTTAGTAACCTCAATTTTATACTCAAAGATGAAAATATTTTAGCATAAAATGAAAAGTATACGGCAGTTATATAAATTTAGTGCGTATTTAATACTTTGGCAAAGGCTACAAAATATCCAAAAAAACCGAAATTATAAGTGAGGAGACTTAAGATAAAATGTAATTAGTTTAATGTGGATTTTGCTAGTCATAAAGAAAAATGCAAAATACCACTGATCCGGTAAAATTGTGATATTAGACAAATATTTTGGATAGTTTTTTATAAGAAAATTAATAAATTCTTATATGTATAACAATATATCTATATTCTATTATTTCATAATCAGAAATTAGAAAAGAGATATTAAAATTCTAATTATATATTATGTATATATTATATTCATATATCTGATTCAAAATAATCTATAATATATTATACACAAAAATTTTAATCAATATTATAAAAGGAGAGAGTATAAACAAATAATTTTATATGTCAGACATTTTATTATATAAGATAGTATATTATTAGTTTCTATCTTAACACAGCTTTTTATATAGTTCTTTACAAAGAACTGCATTCCGTTTCTCCATAATAATGCATAAGCTGACTAATTGAATTCACATAAATAATATTTGTGATAATATGTATATAAATATTATTACATTAGTTAAATTTTGTATACTATAAGACTATATGTTAATAAAAACTAATTCAAGTAATTACGTTAATATTCTTCAACAATTTTATGAATTATACATAATACAAGCTCTAGTAGATGATCAAAATTACACCTTGCATAATGCACTGCAAGTAATGCATCAATTTAAAATCATTGCCAATCAAATAATATGTATACGGTGTTTAATATATCACATATTTTAGTGTACATCCAATTATATCTTGCAATAAATAAGATGTAATTGCACGATGAACAAAAATCACGCATTGCAAGAAATTGTAGTAAAAAAAAGAAAGATATAATTACGGGAGAGTATGTAACATGTTAATCATTGTCTAAAAAAGGCACCGTCTAATAATTGATCCAAACATATGTGCTAACCTGAATGGGAGATGAACACATTTCAGCCTTCTACACCCATTTCTTAACCTTGCGTCGGATAATTAATCCATTTGCTTTGTATAAGGATTCTCCAGTTATTGGGATGATGCGATGATAAGTTGCCAACATTAAATTGAAAAATTATAATTGCGACGATTACAAGATGCAGAGCGTTATAAAAACTGAAGGTTTCTAATTAATAAAACTTAAATGAATAATCCCGTTGGCTGTTTATTTTGAAAATTATTTTTTCATAAATTTTTCTCTCTATTATATAATTTCATATGAATGAATGGTTTTATAATTAATTATACTATTTGTCCATATAAGTATTAATTATTTTCATTTGTATGCAAAAGAAATTGAATATGTGTGGAGCAATTTAATTCACTTTAATTGCAAACATTAATCAAGCCTGTATTTTTCCCTGATATTGTAGTAATCCTCTATCAACCCAATTCACTCTTTAATAAATTATTATTGTCTATTATGATTCTGTGCAATTTAAGGCTATTGCTGATTTAGTACGTTGATACGAAAAATTATAGTTGCGCAAGTAGAAATTCCTCAAAGTGAAACAATGCCAGAATTGATGTAGAAGCTAACGTATTCAGATAGAATATGATGATCCATATGTGGTTGTATAACAATAAATCATCATAAGTAAATTTATTATTGCAAAATAGGACGGTATATAGCTGGATTTTTATATTATATTTATTTTCACACCTATTTTGACATTTGAATTTATTTATTCTATACAAATATAGAAATTCCGTCTGATTGTCATGCATCTCTGATCACATAAGCGATTTAACAGTTAATGATAGCAATAAAATTACGGTTTTAAATTACTACACGAGTTTGGTATCTGATATTTAGATTAACATGATTAATTAATTAACCTTGTGTGTCCATCGATGTATGTGTAACATTTATAAAACATAATTACATAATCATATTATATTATAATTGAAACCATTTTACTGCAATAATTTAATTGCCATCTGTATTAATCAGTAGGATTCTTTCAATAAAAAATGTTCATTAGACAAGCGCAATATGTACATAATAAATATGTGTGATAATATAATATAACTTATATGAGCTGAATTTAATATCACTCCACAATGAAACATATTTTGCAATCATCATTACACAATTTACAAATGATATAAATAAGAAAAATAACTTCTTTATAATTTCTCATAACAAAATTTATATGCTAAAAACCTAACATACTAATTAACTTCTATCACGTAAAACTATATTATTTTGCAAACAAGATTATACCCTTAGCAGCCGCTATAAATTACAATACAAGATTTTTTTTTTGAAAAATACGTAGTATAGAAAAAAGAAAATATATAAAGAAATGGTGATTTTAGAATATTTAATTATATATTAAACTTTTTTTTCTACATTTTGATATTATTTCAGATTTTATTTAATATACAATAAAGGCACATTGTGTAAATTGTATATAAATTCTTTATTCCAATTTTTGAAATTTTATTTAATTTAAAATTTTAAAAATTTTAATATTTTAGTTTAAAACAATATTTTTTAAACGTTTAGTATTACATTACTACTAGTTGTAATGCGCAACCCAGTAAACTGATTATTTACAAACATTCTTTTATTTTACAAATTAAAAAGATGTAATTAAAATGTTAATTTTAGAATTTTAAAATAACGTGTTTGGATTTACTTAAATTTTACATCAATTATTTATTATTCATGAAATTGCAAACAATATTCACATTGAAACAATGTATATTATATAATATTTTATATAATATTATTTATTGAATGGTAAATAACAACATTTGTTATCAATCGACTTCTACTTTCATTATTTTTTTGTATTATAAGGTTGTCTTATTTGCAATTTTTGTTAGAAAAGTACCTATTCATAACCTCTCCTATTTTGTTATTAAATGTAAAGTAACTTCATGTTTAATGGTGTTACTGTTAGATGGTGTGTGGTATGTATATAAATGATTTTAGTTATTTTAAAATAAAAATTAATTTTCACATTAACTGTATTTATTTATGTTGATAATAATGATAATTGATTAATTCGCTTTCCGACACCTAATCTCCATTTTTCTCGGTTCATCCAGAGATCTTCCGTGAGTTTTCTGTTTCTCATTTCCCCATCGATGCCTTCTCTACAGCTTATTCTAGGTCTACTCCTCCTCCGTCGTCCTGTTGGGGTCCATGTTATGATTTGTTTTGGTAGCCTGTTATCCTCCATTCTCTGAACATGTTTGTACCATATCAGTTGTTTTGTTTTTATATCGTCGGTAATTGTATGGTTGGCTCCCATTATTTCCTTCACTCTTTGGTTGGAGATTCTTTCCATTCTTGATATCCCAGCGGCTCTTCTCCAATAGTCCATTTCTGTAGCTCGTAATGTATTCTCTGTGATCTGCTTCAACTGCCATACTTCGGAGCTGTATATTACAATACTTCGTACAATAGAGTTGTAGATTCGGTGTTTGTTTATTTTTTAGATGTTTTTGTCCCATAGTATTGGATTCATCATTGCTATGGCATTCCTACCTTGGATGTTTCTAACTCTAATTGCTCAATCCAGCAGCCCGTCCTCGATCACTTTCATCCCCAGGTAATTGTATTCTCTGGTGTGTTTGATTACTCCTCCATCTTCCAGCACGATATCCTGCTTTGCCCCCCCCCCCCAATGCACATATACTGGTTTTTTTGAATGTTGACTTCTAACCCCCATTTAGTGTATGCTTCTATTAGTTTTCGTGTCATATATCTAATATCTTCGTGGTCTTGTGCCATAATTACTTGGTCGTCTGCAAAGTTCATCGTGTATAGAGTTTTCTGGTTCCAANATTTGTGTTTCCAGATTTTTAAGGATTGTTCTAGATAGATTTTAAAGAGAGTAGGGGATATGCAGCAGCCTTGTTTACGCCCTTTAGATGTTGTAAAGCCCTGGGAAATATTTCTGCTCACCTTTACTTTAGTTATGTTGTTCTTATAGATATTCTTGACTGCTTCTATCAGGTTATTATTGATATTGGTTTGTGCCAATGCTGTCAATAATTTACTCAAAGGAATGCTATCATAGGCCTTCTTCAGATCTACATACACCAGATGCACTTCCTGGTTCACGGCCATTTTTTCTCTATCATTTGAGTACAGACCGACTCTAACGCCAGCCTGTTCTTCAGCTTCTAAGTCTCTATACTCGTTCTCGATCCTATTCTTTAAAATCTTCCCGTACATTCTGCTGAAGGTCCCGGTCACTGCTAGTCCCCTGTAATTATCACAGTTTTCTCTGCCCCCTTTTTTGTAAATGGCGATCATGGTTGAGGTCTTCCATTCTATGGGTATTTCTTCGTCGTTGGCGCATTTTTTAAATAGGTGGGTTGGTAGGTAGGTTGGTATAGTTTTTCTGTTCCGTATCTATCTAAGTTATCTATATTATTATTTAACAAACGATATTTAGATTAGTTTTAGGTACAAAAATATTATAAAATTTTTAGTTCAATAATAGATGTTCATATGATATATAATAAGTACAAAAAAATATACAAAAACATTGTATAATTTTTGCTTACAATTCAAGGTGTAAATGAAATCAGGTGGCGCCCCAAACATCGGTTGAGGTTTAAAGTTAACTAAACCAAAAAGCAACGTCACAGTGTGTCGATTTGAATATAAAGCCTCCCATACACGCTCCGGCAGGCCCCACAGTTTTGCCTGCGCAGGCCGCCGGATGTCCGGTGGCTGGAAGGTGAGTGGGCTCCGGCAGGCCTTACAATTCTGCCGGAACAGGCCGCCGGACAACTTACAGTTCTGCCTGCGCAGGTCACTGATCGGCCGGTGGCCGGAACGTGTGTGGGCCTGCAAAGTCAGCCTGAATAGGCGGTCTGTGATCGAACGGAACTGCGTTGTTCAAGCGGCCAAACTGACAATATGACCAAATACATATAACCGTTTTTAATTTTTAAACGGTGTTAAATTAAAAAAGCATTATTCAAATAAAATTATATTGTTTAAATAAAATACGTTCAGCGTCCGGCGGCATGAGCATGCAGAAGTGTAAGGCCTGCCGGGGCGTGTATGGGGTTTTCAGTTCAACCGGTTGACGGACGTCCGGCGTACTGGTGGACGCACGCGCAGGTGGAACTATCAGGTCTGCCGGAGTGTATAGCGGGTTTTGTACACTTGTAGTTTGTTTGTTTGTTTATGTTTTACATCATTGCCCCTAAGTAAGCCGATGGCTTGTCATAGCGAGGTTTTTGATGGGACCAACAGCTTATAAGGTGACTTCCGAACCACCAGTGGATTGAAAGCGGGATTAAAATTGGTTACATGTTTGGAGTTTGAACCCACGACCTCTAGCTTGATAGGCTAGCGCTTTATAACTGAGCTATCCACCATATGTATTATATTTATAAATTTTTGCTATAGACGTTTGTGATATATTGACACTTGATTGTTGATTGTATGAGTTAAATTTATACGGGTTATGTTAATTAAAATTGAAAATAGCAGCCAATAAAACGCCGTATTTCAATAAACTGTGCAACTTTTCTTTTGATATAATAAATTGATAAGTGTCAGACAATCATATACTTAGAAACTTTCCCTAATACAAATGTTTGATAATAAATATTTGCAAATAACAATTATTTTTTGTTTGTCCCTTCTATGAAAAACTCCTACACAGGGGATTTTAATTTTATGTACTGTCACAAGTGCATATTTGGTTGCCTATTAATCATGGACGGAATTATCAAAAAAATTGCATAAAACCTATAGTTGCCTAGAATCTGCATGAATTTATTTTGATTGTAATTCGATCAAAAGTTTGACAATCAAATTGCAATTAAAGAGAGTGAGTGCGGTTTCTTAAGGGCAACCATATTTTGAATCCCAACTTTTCTTTATAATTTTGCACGAAATATATTTAGTAGATTATTTCACGACCAAGTACTCGATTAAATTTGTTAAACATATCAGATGCTGGCAGATATTAATTAATCCGATTTATATACATTCACGGGGTTATGCATCTGATACTAATTAATTTGTAAAGTTTAATTTATTTATATTGATTGGGTTGCTTAGCGCCAGTGCACTTATCCCTGTAATTCTTGCACATGTGTTATTTAAAAACTTCTTGATATGATTGGTTTATAATTATAGAGGGAAATAGTTTATATCAGTTTTTGAGAAAAACGTTTTGCAACCTACTTTACTAGATAGAAAGAAAAATGTGGGGTCGATATTTAATAAAATATCGATGACGTTATAGCGTAGAAAAATAAACTAAATTTTTTAAAACTATTTCAAATTATAATTTTTAAACTATTTCAATAACTAACATTTTATAGGAATCACTCGACATATCAAGTGATTATTTTTTAATTTGCCAAATTTGCCGAATTTATAATTGTGCTTGTACTATACAGCAGAAGTAAAACTTTGATTGCAATTTTTATAAAAATAATATTAATCACTCACATATTATTTATTTATTGCCTCATTAAGATAGATTATTAGCCAGTAACTATGTAGTATTTCTATTATTAGAATTTGTCTAAGTGATTTTCAAAATATTATACAATAAATTTGCCGAATAACTTTGCTTTAACTACATAATTCATTCTGACGCAGCGTGTCAGACATGTGTCAGATGGGAGCGCGCAGCACTACTACTTTTTAACGTAAAATAAAAATGCTACGAATGCGACATATTTGATTTAATGAGTAGGACTGAAATGTATTTGCATCGTGCGTTCTTTCTAAATCACTGGTCTTTAAAGTAAGGAGAGCGCGTTCCAGTTCTATGCAATTCAGTTTTGTCAATTGTTTTTCTTTTATTTTGTTGTATCCAACAGTTTCGAAGACATTGAGATCAAAACTGTTTTAAAGCAAAAAACTTTTACATGATCGTAAAACCTAAAAAAACTACGTTTTTAACAGTTTTGGCCGTATGACATGCTGCCTGAGTTTTTGCCAACTTTAATTTGCAATACTTGTTAACCCTAAAACATAATTTTAGAAAATCTTTGAAAAAGCATATTTAATACAAATTACATGTTTTACACATTTTAATTCGTCGCTAAAAAAAATCTGGACCAGTCTTTTACCGACAAAGATAATTTGGGTTTGATCCATGCGAGTCTGGTTTTCTTTTATCTGCTTATAATAAAACATGTTTCGATATGTATATAAATACCAAATTATTTCTTGCATTTCAAACATATAAAACTTTAGTCCACAATTATGAATCCATAGGTGACAACAATTACTTGACAGATTTATAATTCAGATTTTAATACAGTTTTATGATTCTCTCAGCCGTAATTTGCTTCAAGTATTTATTAGATTTTGTTTTGCATACTTTTACTAATATATTTTATATCTATCAGCAACTAATATCTGGCAGCCAGAACATTTATTTTTTATATAGCATCTATTTCAATTACACTCATCAATTTAATATGTTCTCTTATTTTCTTGTCGAACTTAAACGCATCAAGTGCATATGAATTGTATATTAAACTTTGAGCAACATCCAAATAAACACTCGAATTTGACAATCTAATTAATAATATTGGTCAGTATCGATTTATTTAATTTGCATTGATACTCATTAATAATTTATAAGCCGACATCGGTGTTAGAGCGTAGCAGTCGAGAGACCGTCTACAATTCTAGGGGTTCCGGGTTTGATTCCCGTGATTTAAAATTTTTATATAAAAATAATAAATGCTGTGTGTTCTAAGCACACTTACATTTTTTATTTATTATTTATTATTATAATTTCAAAATTTCATAAATAACTTGATTGCAGCATTGATCACTAGTTTACAAAGCAGCAATGTTACCATATGTAATTATTATTTTACTTAATTAGTTGCCTTTTTTTACACATCATAACTATTAAAATAGTATTAATAACTATCTGACGAATCTGTCGTTAACGTAACAATTTTATAGCTTTTTCAGTATCCACGACTGAGATAATCTCTGACAAATATCCTAGGAGATGCAGACAAAAAGAAAGTTTTCTTATTTGGTGTCTCCAATGTACGAATCGGAAAGATATTATAAAACAGGGTGATTTTAAGCTATGTACAGACAAAACCTTTTTTATTTATGTAGGTGTATTTATTTTAGTTTATATGACATAAGTGACTATCTAGGTGGGATTAGTATTTTTGTAGAAACAATTAACTTATTTATTATTAATATTTAAGATTATTAAAATATTTCAATTATAAAGTTATACTACTTATAATTCAAATTTCAAAATTAAATTTTATTACTAAGAAATAAAACACGATCTGATAATTGTAAATCTGCGATTTTGAAGCTTCAATGGTCTATATTACACCCTCTAAAACTTTAATCTCTAAGTCCAAGGATAACGCCAAAAACTCCTTCCTAGGTCGAGCACCCTGTATTATCAGTTAGTAGTCTACTAGATTCTGTCTTTTATGATTTATTCCATTTTGACTTGTTGAATATTCTGTAAAGAGGCAGTCTTTCAATGACTTGGTATGCACCAAGTAGAAACAATAAAAAAGAGGGGAAGCCGTGGCAGGACACCTGGTGGCTTCCTAGATGTGAAAAATCAAAATCTATTTTTAATAAGAAGCTGTGCATTTTGATGCTCCATATTGTCACTTATGATAATATTTGTCACTGTCACTGATATAGGTTATGATTTTGTGCAATCTTCATGCTGGGCTTGCATATTTACGAAAGTGAATATGGCAAATTTCGTCCTAACGCGCGCGAGATTAGATGTTTCACATCAAAACTTTTGTACTTGTCACAGTATTTTTTTTTTAAATTTTTCTTAAAAATATTTACTAATATGATTTGTAAGTAATCTTGAATCATGTTTGGTAATGCGTTGACAAATTTAAACATTTTAAACGTCTGCAAAACTTTGGATAACATTTTTTCTGCTAAATATAAATATGTAATTTCTCATGATAATCAAGAATAACGTCATGTTCACAGTTTAAAATTCTCATCGATTTTAAGATCTTCATAGAAGTTAAATAAGAATGATAAGTAGTTATATTCAAGATATACCGAGTTTGTATTCTCGTTCTCATATGTGGATATATATTATTGACATCTAATATCAAAACTAAGCATCTGACTTCCTTTAACTTATACTAAACGATGATTTAAAACCCACAAAATTTAAACCCGGTAAAATCTCATTTTTGGCAAAATGATTTTAAGGCTCGTTTGTTTTTTTTTTCATTTTCATTTCATGATTAATTATGTACCAAATGCAGCTTCATCTGTTTTTCACTAAAAGTAGTCAAGACACATCATCAATTACAAGATAATTGAAATAGCATAAAAAAAATGTAAGCTCGGACCACGCAACAGAAGTAAAACATTAATTACAATTAAACCCGGAACACATAGCATGGTAGCCCGTCTGTCAACGACTACGTCCTACCAACGAGATTTACTTATAAATTATTAAATGTGTATCAAAATAAATTAATTAAACCGCTTTTTTTACATTGATATGGGGTTATGTATCTGACATTGACAAATATTATTGATTAGATTGTCATATTTGATATGTTTATACTGAAGTTGCTCCATCTCAAATCCGTTCATCGATTTTGCACCTTCTTTCTCTTTCACGACAAAGTTTATGTTCATATGCTCTTGACGCAAAACAGAGAGGAGAAAATAAAATTGACGAGTGGAAACCTTGAAAAAAATTGCCCCTATAGAAATATTACTTGAAAAATCATCGTAGGGATTGTTTTTTAGCATTAAATGGAGTTTTCTTGAATAAAATTCATTTTATATGAAACACTAAAAGTTGTCGATATACTCAAGATATGTTATATAAATTAGTATATTCAAATACAAGTTGCAGAATGATACTTGTTCAAGCACGAGTCTATTTTAGCCACGAGCCGCGTAGCGGAAAGTAGCTGAATAAACTAGTGCTTAAAAAGCTTTTTGAAACGAGGTTTGTTTGTTTGTTTGATACTATTTTCTGTTTCTCTTTTCTTCGTTTGGTTAATTTTTTAAAAATGTTTGATTATTTTACGTATATAATGTTGACGTTTGAACTAATTGTGTTAACATGCATGTGACAATTTTTATTAGATACTGCCAACCGTTGCTAATAAAAATCACAAAAAATTATTGAAAAAAAAAATTGCTGGAATGGAGGTCATTCTAGCATTATTTTTGATGAGGTGTACCGGTTATTACAAAAAAAAGTATCTAAACGTCATCAGAAAAACAAGCTTATTTTAGCATAATTTATGATATATACAGAGAAATAATATTTATGCTATACTGGGTGATTTATACTAGGTCTACAAAATTTTAATTGTAAGATAATTTTAAGATAAAAGTACATATGGACATAGATCATATATACAGGGTATGTTGATAAATCAAAAGTGTTTTGAATAATAAACCAATATTTTCTTAATCAAATTTATTTTATTATGTAATAGTTATTTATTCTATGCAATATTTTGATAATCCTCATTCCAGTTTAACAGGAAGTAACATGAACTTTGTTATGTAAAATAAACTATCTTGTATATTTTAATATTTTTTAAATGGTTATATAATTTTCTTATAAAAAGTTTATTAGACCTATATATCAGAAGAGAAGTCAATACCTACTGAGATAGTGGCAGTAAAATATTCTAAAGAGTCACCTCAAATATCTCGGTAAATATTGACTATTTGAGTCTATTAAACTTTTATAAAGAAAATGCCTATATAATCTATAGGTATTTTAAAAATAATAAATATACGGGGTATTTTAATTTACAAAGTTGACGTTATTTCCGGTTAAACCAGAAACAAAATTATCAAAATATTTTATTGAATAAATAATTATTAAATAATAAAGCAACTATGAATTACAAAATATTGTTTTATCATTCAAAATAATCAAGTTATAATAAAAATATATATGTTTTATGTACTTTTTGGCATACAAAATTAATAAAATAAATACATTCTTTACAAAAATCTTTTTACGAACAAAAATATTTTTTTTTTTTTACAATTATAACTAATTAAAACACTTGCAATTGCTTTCGTCTTTTTTTGACTGCCCTCATTCATTCTAGTCCGTACATCTTCTCTTTCCATTTGTTCCTCTTTCAGCTCATCACATTCTTTCAGTGATTCATGGTTTCGATGGCATCGCCACACTTTCTACACATTTTCTTCTAGATAAATATTTAGCATTGTACCTAGATTCATTGACTTGCATACATCTTTCTTACCTCTGTATATCTCTTTCCATAATTTTGTTCTATGTTATTATTCCATTTGCTCTCATTCTTGCATTTCATTTTCTTGTTCAAACATTTTTGTAAAATTATAAATTCACTGCTTTGTCTTATCTTCATACTGCATTGCTCTCTTTTGTGCAATCTCTTTTAATTTGTCCTTTTTTATTTCCTCAAGCACTATATAGCCTGGCATCTCTCTGGTTAGTCCAAGTACTCATCTCCGGTACTTCGCCTGTATCGATTCTAACTTTCCTTGTTCTTTCCATCCCCAAATAGTAATATACTTCTTACTAAGCTATCAAACAACATATCTTTTATTTTCATACTTTGATTCTATCTTTTACCCAATTCCTACAGTAGTCCGACTACCTTTTTTGCTTTCTTTGCTAACTCTTTTATATGCTCATTCTCACTATTATTCATAGCATAACCTAAACTTTTTTACTTCCTCAAACTCTTACCTTTCCTATTTCCAAGCCTCTATTCTTTGCCTCCCCGCACCTTTTCCAAAGATCATTATTTCTGTGTTTTTACATTCATTTCTAATCCTTTTTACTAAAATGTTTTTCTGTTCCTGATTATCTCTTTCATTTCTTTTACTTCTCTTGCAACAATCAACATTTCGTCGGCATAAACCAATAACTACATTTTTACTCTGCCCACTACAATTCCTCTTGACTGTGCCATAGCCAGCCTTTCCTCTACGTCTGCTAGGTATGCCGCAAATAAGATGGGACTGAGTGGATATCCTTGTCTTACTCATTTTGTTGTCCAAAACTTTTCACTCTTTTCTCCATTCACCCATTCACAGTCTCTATATACTTCTTCCATTTTTTTATCAAATGTTCGTTTATTTCTTTTTTTTTCTCAAGTATTTCCATAATTTTTCTTGATCTACACTGTCAAATGCCGCTTTTAGGTCTAAGAATAACGCATACAACTTTCCTCTTTTTATCGATGTTTCACATTCTATCATGTGATTCAATATATACACGTTATCCATGGTACGTCTTCCTTTTCAAAAATCGGCATTGCCGTCGGGCAGTGTTCTTTTCATACCCATTTCATTGCTTAGTTTTTCCTCCAGGATCATTGCATATATCTTGTATGTCGTACACAAAAGCGTGATTCTTCTATAATTTTCAACTTCATCTTTTTTCCACGTTTGTGTACTGGACATACAAGACCCTCTTTCCACTGGCTAGGAAAACCTTATCTTTCCATACTCCATTTATTATTTTGTGCAATCTCTCAATCGTACCATACAGCCATGTTTCATTTTCTATTTCGTCTACTTCGGGCGTTTTTTATTTTTTTTTTAGTTTTTGTATGTGTTTTAATACAGTCTCTTTTGAGATTTCCTCCGTGGGATACTGTTTAGATAAAGCTGCCTTTGTTTCTATTTTTTCAAATTTGACCGTTCTAAAACACCGATGTCCATATAATATTTTTATCTTAAAATTACGTTGCAAATAAGGTGCCAATTTTTTTTACACCTTTTATCAATAACCGTGTTTAACAATAATCCTATAAATTTTAAATGATACTGTCGTAATAAATTAGACAGAAAAGTTTAAATTTTCAATTGTTTGAACATTATTGAAAAAAACAGATTTGTCTCTATTAATGATTTTAATATTTTTGTTTTTATTTTTTAGAGAATAGAAAAGCCCTTTCTGGAAGCTGTAAAAACTACCTTAGGAGATCGATATACGGAAAACGTTGAA
>JARJEC010158929.1:0-11605 GCA_030264575.1 Tachinus sp. AB-2021 | reverse complement strand
TGTGCAAAATATTAACTTTATTTTGGTAATCGGTTTTTCGTACAGTAATGGTTCAAAGCACTGGATTAAAAACTATTTTAGCTCCGATGAAGATAAATAAATGTTTCCTGGAAAACCGCATAAATGCTACATTATTTTGTTTATCTATTTATGTTATGTTATACATAAATATTCCATAATTATTATTAACGGGGTTAAAGTTTAAGTAATAATCCACTTTATAATAATACAATTTTGTTTTGATTTTGCTTTTATTTATTAAAATAGAACAAACTACTCATAATAAATTATTATATTTGTAAAAACAAACAACAAAATAATTAAAACTTTACTATTATAAAATCGTAAAACTAGTAAACATAGTAGTAAAATTACAAATTTTTAAAGTATATATACATACACTTTGTACCTTCATTTTTTTAAATTTTATCTCGATTAAATATGATTACACTGCAGCACGCAGAATTGGTATTGGGCAAGCTTACTTTAGAGGCCCTTGCTTCCAATGAAAATTCATGTAAATATTGTGTAAATTTAAAGCTATTGGTCAATTAACTGAATAAAAAATCGAATCTATATTTACGGGAGCTTTGCTAAATGTTGAAGGGTTTCATTTTGATTTTTACTTGCACTGGTATCGATTTTACCAACATAATTTTATGAATGAAACATTGTCATTTTACGCAAGCATATATCATTTTAAAAATTCACAAAAAATATTTTTAATTTAATATTACATAATTAATATAACAGTATTATGTTTATGGTTTGGAATTTCATTTATTATTCTTTTCTTTTAAATAGAAACAACAATAAACTTGAAATCCATTACAATACCAAAACTAATTAAACAAATAAACAAATATAACAGAATAATTTTAATATAATATATAAAATACAAATAAAATTGTTTAATAAACTTAATAATTATGTAACCACTCACTCACTCCGACTATTCAATTTAATTTATATTTTGTGTATTATAATGTAGTATGATCGTCATTTTTAATTTAATCAGAAATATAAATGTTTTATTTTTTATTGAATTCATAAAATTAGAATGTTATAAAAATTATAGGTATTGGGAAAATTACATTTTTAGGCGGCTATATCTCAGTCAATGATTCTGGCCGCACTTGGATACTGACTGTTGGCGTTTACAATTACTGTAACTGAAAGTGACAGTTCCCTACTGGAAAAACTTGCAGGCCGCATATATAGGCGTGAAAAACTTTGACATTACGAAATTGGCACTAACTACATAAATTATATATATAACACATAAATCAACTTAATGTTAAGCTGAAACCGCCTAAAAATGTTGTGTTCACCACGGCCAAAATACTCTTAGTTGTCATCGCCTGATGTTCGCCTCGCTCGCTACGCTTGCTCTTCTCGCAACTCTTAGACTCGTCCAGCAAAATAGCACTTTCTGGCTTTGATAAACAAATAACTATTAGGCGACTATACCTGAAAACCTGAAATGATTCCGGCTGCACTTGGATCCTGAAAGTTGGCGTGTGAAATTACTGTAATTGTAACAATAGTTATTTTAAGCGAGGCTAGAAATTGCTATTTTTTTGCTGGACAAGTCTGAGAGTTGCGAGAAGAGCGAGCGAGGCGAGCTTCAGGCGAGGACAGCTATATGCGGCCTGAAAGTGTTTTGCAATAGGGAACTGTCACTTTCAGTTATAGTAATTGCAAACGCCAACTTTAACGATCTAACTGCATCGAGAATCATTGACTTTCAGATATAGCCGCCTAAAAATAACTATTATTATGTAACAAACTTTACATATAATTAAGTCAAAACAATATTTGCAACAATTTGATACAGACAGTTTCATCAAGATTAGGCATGCTTATTAATGTTATTGTTTTTTGCGTAAAATTTGAACTTGATTATTTATTATTTATTATATATATATTTATTATAAAAAATCAAACTCTAGTTGTAGCCTTTAAAAGTTGTTTTTTTCTCAATTACTTCAGTAGTAAGTTCATTTCTTATTCTGTTATACGTCCTTTAATTTTGATTTCTGTGTAGAAGCTTTTGTGTAATGACAGACAATTGGCTTGTAAAGATGTATATTGATAAATGTTATGTAACGTATTTTTATCTAAATATGTAATTACGAACCAATTGTGTTTTATGACACAAAAAAGCTCTCAATAGTAAGTTAAGGTAGCAATCTTACAAAATTTTAGCAGCTAGAGAGAAGTTGTCAAATAATGCTAGATTGCCATCCATCACTAAAGTTGCAAAAAAACTTCAAACCAGTGTTTTGGTAACAACAATAAAAGTCACAGAGGTGTTTTGATTAAATAAAGAATTAAATATAATGAAGATAAAGTTATGTTAGGTTAGTAAAAAACAAACACAGGTATTTTTTTAAGAGGCGATTTGTCAAGAGTCCCTGCACTGCGATCTTGGTGGTCTTAATATACACCTCTGACGCCTTACATCTTTAGCAGTTCTGTCTCTTCTATGAAGTCCAGGAGCTTTTTCCAAGGAATATCTTTAACTTTTTGTGGGTTAACATATGCTTGTCAAAGTGAACTGTGACTTGCATGTTGTATGCTTTTTATTCACATGACAGATGCTCCGCAGTCTCTTCATTCTCCAAACATTCGTGGAATAGTTGATCATCTTATATACAAAACTATACACGTGCGTGTCACAATTAGTTCTGCAAGCTTTTGTAGTTTGACACAAGTTATATGCAATACTTTGTTTAGATTATTTTGTGTTGGTTCTGTTAGGAATAATTGTGTGAATTATCCACTGATAGCTTTTCTATATGTTGTTGTGTTCCGTTTCAAGTTTGCGTTGAAATATTACTTTTCCGGTCTTATATAGAAAGCAGAATGTGGGTTTTTGTTTAATAAATGTCCTAGTTTTACTCCTTTTTAAGGTTAGTGGGCTTAAAGATTTTCCAAGTAAAAGTGAAAGGTAAGTTTGGAACCAAACACAACCCCTAGTTATTTTACAATAGTTTTTATATTCAATTAAATTTGATACTATACTTTTTGACCATTATGTATTTATTAATATATATATATATATATATATATATATATATATATATATATATATATTATTTATTTATTAATACCGTGAATGTACTATGATTCTATATCTTGTACATGTTTTCAATATAATATGGTAGATGACCTCAATAAATGTACTGTTATAATTGTTAAAGATTTATTTACTACAAGACCATCTCAAAAAGTATACTGAAACGTTGGCTTAAAACATATATTTATTTTTAACAATAACATATCTTTGTAGCTATTCCCAACCATTGTATAGCACAAATTTAAGACATCTTAGACCATTCCACGATAAATAACAATAATAAATAAATGTGACTGAGTATAAGTGAGTTATTAGTATTTACAAGAAATGTTTGTTTGTTATTGCATTTATAATTAAGAACAATATTAAAATCTAGTAAATAAAATGCGTTAATTATTATACACAGTAACTATTTTGATCCTGTTTATCAAACTTTAATAGCAGTTTGCTTTTCATTAGCATCAGTAGACTAGCATTGTTGAAGTAAGGAGCAAATATGACATTTTAACATACATTATAATAAATTTTTCCGTTCTTCTATCAGAAGCCAAACTCTTAAAAAGTATGAGGTGCAGCAGAACTCTTTAATATTTTAATATGCATCTGTCAAGTAAATCTCAAATGTACTCAAAGGCATTTAATGTTGACTTATGGTTAGCAACACTATCATTTAAATGTTATATTTCTGGACAAAGTTTGTTATTAAATTGGCAATATTTACTCAACTTTAACCTTTTGTAGAATGAAGTCATTGCCAAAATTATTTTTGAAGAATTGTATAATATAATTTTGTGTGTTGAGATATTCAGAATGTTGTTTCTAAACTGCTAGTTGCTGCAACCGTCTATAGTAATGCTATGTCACAGTATGCAACAAATAACTTTTTGTTTAAACTTCTACTTTTAACTTAAAAAAAAAAATTTGTTATTTAAAAAATATTACACTGTATAGACTTCTACTACTGTATTTACTTCTACGGTACAGGGTCTACCTTTATTTACCAGTGTCGTAGTACAATAAATAAAAAAACCTTAAAGTTTTAGTAATTATCACGTTAGTATTATAACATTAGACAAACCAGCAACAAAAGCATATTTGTATAATTTTACTTTTAGTTATTGTAAATGTCTAGTATTATTCTATAGTTACTAAAGAATATTTCAATTGGGTTTTCTACTACTTGCAGCTGATAACTGTTTTACGTCGACAGCAATAACCAGTGCATATCAGAGCAACATTTTTGACCAAAAAGTGATTGTTTTATTTTTGTTATCTACCATAAAAATGCTTAGATACATCTCAAAACTTAACATAATGTGGTCACATATAAATGATATAAATAGCATGCTTCCAATTTGTTAGATTGATAATTTTTCTTAGTATGTTACAAGAACCACTCTAATTTAAAAATTATAAAATTTTATTAAAATAATCTCATTTTATTACTAAGATTTACATTGAATTATTTATCAAATTAATCTTACTTAATTTTATTGACGTTTTTGCTACATATAATTTAATTAAAAAATAGTTATTTGTTTATCAAGGCCAGAAAGTGATATTTTGCTGGACGAGGATGAGAGTTGCGAGAAGAACGAGCGTAGCGAGCGAGGCGAGCATCGAACGAGAACAGCTAAGACTATTTCGGCCGTGGTGAACACAACATTTTTAGGCGGCTGCCATTTAATAGTTAATTGATGTATGAGTTATGACTTATGTAGTTACAGTGACAATGAAAAGTCAAAGTATTAGATTAAGCGTTTTGCAGTAGAGAACTGCCACTTTTAGTTCCAGTAATTTCAAACGCCAACTTTCATGATCCAAGTGCGGCCAGAATCATTGACTTTCAGATATAGCCGCCGAAAAATATAATTTTATTCCTATTAATCAGTTTTATACAACATATTTTGCCACGAACTTATTTAAATCACCAAACTCGGTGTAATATTATATTGTTATATATGTCGGCATCAAACACTGAAATCCTTCGATCCCTCTAATGACCAGCCGTTACGGGTATTGCCGGCAAACAGTGTAAATGCCAAAACACAGTGCTTTAGTTCCCTTGTATCAAGGGTTATAGAAACTATCACCCCGATTTAATCTGAAATCATTGTGAATTATTGCCTATTGTTGCCTTATATTATGTTAGGTTGAGGCGGAGGTGTTTATAATCACTAATAAAAATACCGAATTTTGGCAGTTACGCTGTTTGCAGGCAATTACATGGATCAACGGATTTCAGTGTTTGACGCTGACATATACAGGGTGTATCATAAGTCGAACCTTATTAGGCCAACTTAGGTGTATGACCGTAAAATAAGTCGAAATGAATTAATACAATTTTGCTTTACTTTTTTTTGTGAGCATCTTCTTTAAAATCTACATACATACATACATACATACATACATACATACATACATCTTTGTTTGCCTGGGACGAGACTTATGATACACCTGTATAAGATATTGAAGATATTAAGGTTTTCTTTGTTCGAGCTTCATGTTTAGTGTTGAATGGCCTATCTTAATAAATAAAAAACAATTAAAATGTTTAAGGTTTGAGAAAGCTTTTTGGGGACTGATTCAATATTCTTGGCACTCAATAGCATACATTTGTTAAATTTGTCTTAAGTTATGTGATCTAAAATGATCATGTTTTTGTTTGTTTTTCAAAAACAAATTAACCTATAAAATTATGTAGAATGTTGAAATAAAAATCAATTATGTTGTTTCAATGGCTTGGCCTACAAAAGTATTAATATTCTAAAACGAGAATTATTGTCCTAAATAAAACTCAATAAACTACATATACATATTTCCACTGAATCGATCTCAATTTCTTTGAATATTACCATACGCAAATAACATTCTAGGAATTCATTTTCTTATACATAATTGAAAACTGCACCGTTACAGTTCAGTATGTTCTGTGCTTGAAAAGGTATTAAATTAATAAGGAATTAAATTATAGCTATTTTAATCATATTCGTTTTCAAATATATTAATATATGCACAGATTGCTACAATTTTTATATTAAATATGTAACATTATTCATAATTTTACTTAATTTGTAGATAATTGTTACTTCTTTATATTGGTAAAGTTAGATGTTTTTTATATTTAAAATATATAATATGAATATATTAATATTTTCAGAGCAAAGCCCAGGAGCAGGTTTCCTTTTACGAATTTACATAAAAACAGTATTATATAAAAAGGTAAAATTCTCCACATGTAAATGTATAAGGACTATAATTATATTTAATTTCGTGCCACCTTACATTTTTGTTTCTGTTTTGCCCCATCAACATATACAACAGACAAAAATAATACTAAAAATACAACTTCTTAGTAAAAAATAAAATGCTGGAACCCACCCATTTTGGAAACTATTCAGATCTTTGTCAGTTTAGATTAAACAATATGTTTATATTTGCCGGTGAAATGAAATAAATAAGAAATAATTCGTCAATTTATTTATATTATTGTTTCACGTTGTAGACTAACAATAAAGTGTGAATAATAGCACATAACTTAATTATCATCAGCTCAATTAAACAGAAGCTAATTAATGAAATCTTTTCATTGTCGGGCCGATGATAAGTCGTTATCAACACCACTTTGTCAGGATGTAATTAGATGTTTTTTTCGCTATTGTGGAAAGTGGTGGTAGTAAGAGATCACAATCAAATTCTATGTGTAATTCTCAAGGTAACATGGCTGCAATTAATATGTTAATTGGATATTAATTGCAGATATGCATACAAACATAATATTCCTAGTGGATATCCTATTATCTGAGCAAAGCATTATTCACACTAAACAGAAACGTTATTTATGATACGTAGATATGCAGATTGAATCGCACACAATCTGATAGATGCGTGTTGAATGAAATTTATTTATACAGATACATGTTTAATATATTTATAATATCTGTAAAAATGAGCGTTACATTATAATTAAGCATTAAAATGAACATAATTGTTATTGCATTTTTATACAATATATTTACTATTTATTATATTCTGAAATTATGCCTGTTAAAACGGATTTAGTACTTTATATATATATAATATATTATTATAATATATTTAAAATTTGCTCAACAGAAACTGCATTATTTTAACATTTGCTACATTTTTCTGTATCTTAGTGGTATTAATTAATTAAGTAATTATAATTATTGAGTAGTGGCGCTAATCAATAAAATGTTGTAAAGTGTAATATAGCCAAATAAATGACATTGACAATATAGGTTAGAAAAAGAAATTAACATTAAAATGCTCTTGATTTAATCTTGAAGCATAAATCTTTCTATTTTAATTTGTGTTTTTATAATAAAAGTTTGTATAAAACATTTATCATTTTAACAGCATTTCCATTTGCAAGAAACACTATTTCAGTTTGCTCGTCGAAATTATGATAAATAAAATTACTGTTATCTACAGAAACAAATTTAAATTTTGTTTAAAATGTATCATTTAAGTAAAGTATCATATCTGATTTATTTTACTACGCATTGTGTTTATTGGAATTATAGTAAAGTGTTTAATTCAATTTATTACAATCTTGGTTAAATATGGAATATTTTGTAATGCAAATGTTTTGTAAAAAATATTTTCAAATAAAAGTATTTTTTATTTGTTCCATCTACCTTATCTAGTTTTTAGTTTTTAATTTGTTTGTACTATAATATTATATAAGTTTAAATTTCAAAACAACAATCCTCAATCATTATTAACACTTCTATTTTACTTCAAATAAAAAATAAATAAACAAAAAAGTTTAAAATCGAAATGCAAACTGAGACAAGCGACAACAATCAAATCAGATATTTATATTTCTCTTTACAACATTTCAACATACAAGATGTAGATTAATTGGCAAACAAAAGCAAATGAAAAATAAAGATTTTTATAAAGAATTAAAAAAATAATAAATATAAGAAAGTTTTTCCTCTTGTTAATCGTAACAGGCGACAAACTGTATCTATAAATTATAAATGTTCTAATATATTTAATACAATAAAACAAAATAAAGTTTATGGCTACAGAAAGATTTTTGATTAAATGAGCCGCGGCGAAGAACAAGAAGGGCTTGATCAGAATCGGCTTACATTTAGGACATTTTTCTTTTGCAGTCAACATTATCTTTTACTAGTACTTTTTTTAAAATTATTTCAGGCTTTTCAGTAAAAATTAGTGTCATTAAATCACACTTAAAATATTTATGTTAATTTTATTTTGTCTTAAAAATCTTAATTTTTTTTATTCTATAAGTAAATAAAATAAATCAATAATTAACTAACTATAGCTTTTATTATTATTATTACAGTTAAATAATGATAACATGTTTATTGTTTATTGTGTATCATAATACACAATAAACATGTTATCATTATTATAACAATAACAATATGTCGCAAACAAACATTTATATTGTCATGAATTTCTAACCAACACAATGCAAAATACATTTAACAGAAGCTAAAAATATACAGTGTTCTGAAACTCCATATTAGTGTGACAATCTTGAACAATTTTTCTTTTACGATTGATTTGAAAGAAAATTTTTAATAAATAAAACTATTCGATTATTGTCTATAAATAATAATTTAACAAAAATGTAGTTAAATTTTTGTTTGCAATTAATAGTTATCAAAGTGAAAAATGACAAAAACTTTAATTGCTTAAAAAATGGCTGTTTTATAATATTTGCTATAAAGATGAATTTGCCATTTACAAAATTTAAATCAAACATGTGGTTTCGGATGAGTAGCATTTAAAAAAGTTTTTAGTAATTTATTAATTTATTTATTAAACATTTTAATTCCTCAATGTAAGTTGCTATTTAGTGTTTTTATCATTTAGCAAAATAGTTGTTTTGATTAAATTAAGGAGATGAACATAAATGCAATTTCAAATATTTAGACGACTTGTTATTTATTGGCACAAAAATGCTGGCGAAATTTGTCTTTATATAATATATAAAATATCTTTTATGACTCTAGGACCATAAAGATGTCCATCAACAAAAATCACTGTTTAAATACATCAATCTTGCTTCTTCTATTTAATTATAAAATAATTTAAAAAATAATATGCAGTTTCCATAGAAACAGATGTTTTGTGTAAATTATAAATCAAATACTCATGACGTCATTATGAAATATTATTTGAATTTAAATCAAATCAAATATAAATAATTATTTCAAAATAAAATAAAACTTTAAAACGTTAAAAGAAATCGACGGGATTTAAACACTTTCTCCCGCTATAATCTTTCTTATATGCGCCACAATTATAATAGTGTCTATAAGAAGAGAAGCAATAAATGAAATCCAGATACACACCCTATACACAATAGTGTATACATTCATATACACAAAGTTCGTTTTGATTTCATTTTTGTTTATTATAATAATTAAATATAATAATTTTATAGTAATACACGCAAGCTATTCTATCAGAGTAAATCAATACACTTCAATAAAAATGTAATAAATTACACCACACTATTCATAATTAACAAAACATCGACATAATGTTGCCCCTTTTATAAAAGTAATGTATTATTCGCTCCCATCAAACATGTAAATTAAATCTGTATCATGTCCGCGCAATTACAAATTAAACACAAAATTGGCTCATTATGTAGATAATTGGATCAGTAATTAGAGATATAACTCGAACATGTTAATAAAAACACATTTAGATGCATATAATCTTTCTAGATAACTGTATAGAAAAATTATCAGTGTAATGTGCATCTCATCTATCGATTATTGAATTAATTAAATGATAATTAAAAATATTTAACGATCGTTCCGTTATGATAATTCTATGGTTTTTATTTTGGGAATTGCCATTATATAATTTATAGGTTTCAAATTTTCTGTTTAAATAATTTTCCCATGATATAGTTATATGAGTATTACTAATTGAAAATAATGCTAATGTGTAATTCAATTTCATTTAAAAATTTGTTTTCTGTTTTTTCATTTTTTTATGGGCAGAGCAAAGGTGTGTAATTATTGGATATTGCCGTATTCTGTTATTTGTTTTGTAAAAATAATTATAATGTGCAGAATGGCACTAAAGTTGGGCGCCTAAATTCCACTCGGAGTGCTTTATTTGGAGCTAATTATCCACATAAATAATAACAGGTTTGTATATTAAAGGGTATGAAATTAGTGTTTATATACCTAACGTTTCTCGCAGTGAATGTGGTTTTTAGATGTTTCTAACAGAATTATTAAAAATGTAAGAATAGTAATAATTAATCTTGTGTTTATAATAACAACATAAATAATAATGCAATCCGATTTAAAATATGGTTTATATATTGAATACAATTATTAAAAAATAATATAAACAATATTCTTTCTTTATTTAATTTTAATGTAATGAAATGCAACATAGAACAATTACTTTTATATTTATCTATTCCTAAAAGACATATCATATATTTCTTAACAAATTGTGTAGTGTTGTTTAAAATTTTATTACAGAAAATGATTTTTTTGTCGTTTCTTTATATTCATATTCGTGTCAAATATGTTATTAATATTAATTTTGTATCTTTATATAATCTACATAATTTATTTACACAGTCTATAATTTTCAAATCAAAACTACTAAATTTTGTTCATATTGCTATTATATTGCAGATAGTCACTACTAAAACTTCTTAATTTACTATTTTCTCAACTCAACTATTTTAAAGTTGCGGAATTAATGATAACAAAAATGGGTTAAAAATATATGCACAAAAACAATGTAAACAGTATATTAAAAATTATGCGAACATTTGCTCTAAAAAAACCATTAACAGCCAAATATATTGATACTATAAAAATCCCTATGGTGCATGATAAGAAAGGACACTGTATACATCTATGTATACAATAAATACTAATACAATTATTAGTCCTCTTCAAAATTTCATTATCATTCCTCTCTTAACTCTGTCAATTTTTCAAACAAAAGCTCAGGGGTTTCCGTTGTATCACTACACATTCTGCACGTTTTCATAGATTGATCCAGCCAATACTTTTTTACTGTTCCTTTGTTTCCACATCTAAATATAGAAATCATATTTTGTTTCATTATTTGTTTTTATTTTTGTATGATATGTTCTATTTCAACAATCTCTATATATTTCTGGTCGTATCTAGAATCTTTTCTTTCTTGCCTGTCTGCGTCCTTGTCCTTGATTTTTAGCTATTTTTTAAACTTTTTTCATTGCTTTATTTTACTCAAAACAGTGTTAAGATTCGACAGTTGAAAAATTGTTTTAAAGCTTTCCTTTTGTCCATGATTATATTTTATTTATGTAAGTCAAAATATTGACGTAATTTTCATTTTTGGCGTTTTGTTTTATTTGCAAATAGTGAAGTTTATAATTACATAAATGCGTCCGTAAATTTCTTTTTTGTTTTACTGTGGTTTCCACTACAATTTGATAAATCAGTGAAATAATATAATCAAAATAGACAACTAACAATATTGACAATA
>JARJEC010158926.1:0-13720 GCA_030264575.1 Tachinus sp. AB-2021 | reverse complement strand
GTTGCTTGGAAACCACCACGCTGATTAAAGCTAATTAATGATTAATGATTTAATGATTATCGCAGATTTGTTCTCTTTTTCTATATAAATTATGTGTCAACCTTGTTAAAACAACTTTCCCCTTGGGGAGGAGTGGACTAAAACAAACATTTTACCACAAGCTAACTAGCTGGTCGTAAGTGCCGACCAATAGATGAGGAAGAAACCTCGTTAAAGTAAACTCTTAATAACTCGGGATTAGTCACATTGACGTGAGTTAAGATTTTCCTCAGGATATCCCACTAATTTTCATCAACTCATCTGCATGTTTGCCGTGCGCGATAAGCCGAAGGGCAGGAAAGAACGATCCTGGTATATATGGCAATATCTACCGCTACTTTTTTCCAGGTGTTTTGCTTCGGTTGTACCTGATTTCTATATCACCGTCGAGAAATTCAACACATTGACTTTTTTTTATATACAATGCAATAGGGTTGCTGAACCGCGAATTACATGGAATTTTGGAAAAATATACACGTTTGATTCCTTGGAAGTAATTTCTGGGAATGTCTCGTCTACCGGGAATTAAATCAACAGTCGAGACTTGGCAACCCTACAATGGAAGCTTGACTACCTACAAGAACGTACCGGGATTAAAAAAACTATTGAGACTGGGCAACTCTACAATGGAAGCGTGACTACATACAAGAGCTACAACGTCGCAACAAATGAAAACAATCCAGTTGTCTTTAAATAGTAGTTCGACAGTTGGTTAAAATAAAAGAAGATAATACACCATCCACATATTGAAAAATGCGAAGAGTGATTAAGTACACCCAGACAAGAACAATGTAGTGCTTGCTGCAATAGTTTGTACCGCAAGTGGCAGTGAAATTTTAAGGAAAACGACAAGACAATTATACTTGGATTATAAGAATTTTTCATATCATGTTCATGTTTGAATAACTACAAACTCTGTTTTATATATTTATTTTAAAAAATAGATTGAAAAAAAAATCGGATTTTTTTTTTCTTTTTAGAAAAATTAATTCCGAAAATTAAAAATTCAACTAGAATTTTGTTTTATATATATAAAATTAGTTGTGGCACTGCATATGGGACGTTTCAGTAAAACCTCCCATAAGCGGACATCAATAGTGTCGCTTTTTAATTATATCTCTTTTAAGCAATAATAAATAATAATATTTATTAAAGAAATAGATTTACGAACAATTAATTTTTGAAGATTGAACACATACACACCACACACACTCACAGACACTGCATCCACATACAACGCACGCGCGCATTAGTTGCATATGTGTGATTTTTCGTGCAAAAAATTAATTTAATTATCAGAAAAATTATCATTAGTAATACAACGAGTGTATTGCTGATTCCTGAATTTTTAATTTATTCGATTTTGAGGGATAAATTATCTTGCTTGGAAAACACCACGAGCGCGATAGCGCGAGTGTGGTTCCCAAGCAAGATAATTTATTTAGAAAAGGAGAACAAATTTGCGATAATCCTTAAAATACACGAATTGTATTTTCCAAGATTATTTCATGAAAAAAAGTTAAATACTAAATAAATTTATTATAAATATTGATATTAAATTTATATTTTACTGGCAACGCCCGATTTAATTTTTAGTAATGTTATAATGTCACTGGAAAAAAACACACAAACTTTAATTAAATTAATTATCATTTTCGCTTGTATAAGCCTGTGTAGGCCAATCAAAAGCTTGCATTTAAATTAGAGTAAAATAATCATTTACATTTTACAATTTACATTATAAACAGCAAATTGGGGATATACTAGTTCCTGGTGATCTCGAAAAACTATTAGACCTACTGTGAACAGGTACATACAGGCATACTTAATCGCAAAAGTTGATAGTTGGGAAAATATCTAATTGCTCTTCCGGGTACTACTTGCGATGGAGAATTTATAATCGGCGACAGTAAAGAAAGCTTACAGAAATTGGGCGAATTTAAAGGGTGAGATAGACCTGGTGTGCTTGTTGCAAAACTTCCACTATTATTCGAACTGTTTATTAGTAATTGTTTTAGTACTTCCAGTAGTTGGTCGAAAATATGTTAAATTTTTTTTGTCAATTTCGCTGGAGAGCATTTGAGGTTTTGCCCGTTATTGATTTTTTCGGTTATGAAGAAATGTACAGACGGTTCGTATTTGGTACAACATTTGTTGTAATGCAACCAGTCAAGTTGGCATTATGTCTAACTAAAGTATACTTTCACTACTAAATGCTTCTATTTAGTTAACACCTATTAGAAATGCCAACAGTAAATAACACTGTTGTTTAAAAAGACTGCTTTGCCAGCGTATAATGTTTAAAATCAAATATCACTATTTGGGCATTTCTAGCGGAAAGAAGATGGTTTCTGCGCTTGCTTTGTGATTAAACATAAATAACAAATATGGATTTTTAAATTAATAAAGCCTAAATCATATCATTACACAAACAAATTTGTAATGTAAAAATGCAACTTCACACACATATTATGTTAAAAAATACCTATAAAATATCAATGCAATATTGGTTTTTGACAATATCAAAGCTGTTAAACCAGAAGTCAACCGATTTTTTTTAAAATTGCTTTTTAAATAAACAGGACTGAAAAGAAATGACTTATATTTCAACAAATGCAGCAACAAGTAATCATCTAGTGCACAATTTAAATTTGATAATATTTTACTTAATTAAAGGATTGCTTTAAATTTGAAATACAAACTATTTATTTAATAATGACATTTCTTTAATATCTACATATAATAAGTGCATGTTTCGCTCTCAATTCAGAAGACTATCTGCAGCACTAATTATGTCAATAATAAATTTTAAAAAAGATTATTGCTTTATTAAATTCTCAATTTTTACATTTATATATATATATATTTTTAGTGATGGTTTCATTGTTATTTTGAATTCTATTTTAATGATATTTTTAAGATATATTTAATTTAATTTTAATTATTACTTTTAATGACTTATTTTATGATATTTATAATATTATTTTATTATTAATATTATTGTTAATGATGTTATTTTTAATTATTTTATTCAATTTTCAAGAATATTAGTTGCAACTGGTCGAATGTAAATGATACTTTATATGATCACATATATAACGTACTTATTCTATACATCTTTTACTATGTGGATTGATGTTTGAAACAAAAACTGAAACTGTATGCTTTAGCGAGAGTTGATTAAATATAAATATTAAGTAAATAATGTTCTCAACTTACTGTGTGGTCTGTGTTCATGATGAAGAGTGTATAGGGAAGAAACAACCTTTCGTGTGTATGAACCGTATTATGTTGTAGTATATAAGGTGTATACATAATGTGATGTAACAATGACCGCAAAGTGGCGCCTATATAGTAATGAATGGCGTCTGAAAACGTTGACATGGTATTTGCGCCGTTAATAAAGCCGCCACGTCCGTGAGCACTGTACCAAGGGGTTACTTATTAAATTCCCCCACCGCAAAAAGGCGATATTGTATATTGCTTATTTTATGAACGTTGGTCAAAGTGGTCAAAGCTCTAACAATACTATTAAGAATAATTAATACACGATCCCAAAAGAAATATTATAACAGTTTCAAATAACGAAGAAGTTGAATTGATTTGTTTTTAAATAATTTTCTTATAAATGTATAGTTAAACAGTAAATACTATTTAAATTCTATTTATTGAGCACTAATTAGATATTCTAATTTAACTGCTTCACTTACACTTAAAGAATTCTCATGGGATAGTATATTTTCATTCTTTGCTAAGATACTACTAATGAAGTTGTATATGGTCAGTCTTTTATTGAATGGACAAGAACCTCTCTGTAGGAAGAAACAATATGGTGATAATGAAGTTAAATTATTACGAGTCATAAGCCGCTGGAATCAAGTACCCGATGACTTACGTGTGTAATTATTTGCGATCTGTTGCATATAATCTTTCATGTTAAATGTGTTTAGAAGCACCGCGCTACTAAAACTGAATCTTTTTTCTAGATAAAAATATTTTTTAATCATTAAAAATAACATACTTTTTATGTTACTTTTTATATAAAGATGTCTAATAATAATTATAATAAATTATAAATAAATGTTTTACTGAGATTATTTTTGGTTATTTGGTATATTTGAGTTTAATTAAATAATCAAAGAAAATATATTTTTTAATAATACACATTTTTATGCACTTATGACTACAAAATCTTTTTTTCGATGAATTGATCATTCGATGAATTGATTTTTGATGAATTTGCTTTCGATGAACTGGTCGGTTACCGTACAGACATTCTTGACTTAGCTCCTGGCGTCGTGACGTCGAGTCGCCTATTTCGTAATGTTCAATTTGTACTGTTACAAGTATATATTATATCTATATCTCGGTATAAAAGTTTTGTTTGAAAAATACAAAAATATGCTTTTTGTGTTGTATATATTATTGATTTCCAGGCGCCTTTAACTTTTGATTTTTGAACAATAAATAGTTTTTTTTTACTTTTTAGTTACTACTGAAATAATTTCTTGATTTTTTATCTGCATCTGAGACACAATAATACTGTAGCCCAAGATTCCATAGCCTACAGACCAACGTTATTTTAGCATAACTAATATTTTGTGTACATCAGACAGTGTGTGTACTTAAAAACGCATGCGCATTTGTTAATTTGAAAGCTGGGCCCTTTTATCGATAATGGGGTCATTCGCACGGACATTTTTTCCGACAGTTCCAAACACGCATGCAACTTTAAGCACACGGCGTGTTTTAAGTTGTCTAGTGCTTCTGCATCTACCAATCAAAACGCTTTAAATCGCTCGCCTCTTGGCGCGCCGTTCCAACATAGTGTGTTGAAACAAAACACACGTTACAGCAGTAAGGTTGTTTTTTATGTATATTAATAAGAATATTTTTCAAAATTAATATTGATGATTACCAAACACTTTTTGTGGGCTCTAGCTCCCATCAGACGCTTTGAGGCGTGAAAAATAGGAATTCTACGTCGTAGTAGCCTAACATCGACATTGACATTGGTCGTAGGTAGGCTGAAATTTATATAAGTTATTTTTTCTTAACTACACACATACACTATTTTACATAAAATATTAACTACGAAACTGTTATTGTCTTTTGAGTATGCGGAAGTAAAATGTATCATTGGTAATTAAAAAAAAGTTAAATTTGTATATAAAAATCCAGACTCAAATGTTAATGTATTTATGGAAAAAAAACGATTCTATTTTCTCTACGCTAATAGATTGTATATTTATTTATCAGTAATATATATTTGTCAGTAAAAAATAATGCTGAGCAATTGTATCCATTCTAAACTCGCATCATTGCCATCACACAATTACTGAGTACACAAGAATCACAAACTTGTCACAATCATGTATTGACAACACCATTAGTAACCATAACAGTTATACAGCTTCAATAATTAATTATAATATTTCAGATTACAGTGGCCAAAGATTAAATATTAATGTTAATGTGAAAATTAAGCAGAATTTATATTAAAAACATTTTTTGTGAGAACGCTAAGGAACTATTCCGTAATAAATTAAAAAATTAAACGTGGCTTAACGTATACAGTTGTTCGAAAGATGATATGAATACGCAATGGTATGAGTTTATGAATATTATAACATTGTCATTTAATGTGGCATTTCCAAAAAAGTTAGTGAAAGTAAATAATCAGTCTGCATTATCAAATCAACCAAGAAGTTGAAAAATGTGAAAAGGAATTAGACATATTGTATGTTATGAGCAGTTGTGATAAGGAATATAAAGTCGCTTATAATGATAAAAAACTATGAAAAAAATATAACAATATTAAGCATATCTATTAACAAATCAAAAAGCGTTTGGCAGGTCGTCAATGACATAAAATGCAAATACAGCTTTGATAGAACAACTTTAATGTGAGGGCGATTTAAAGATATTAGCAAATCATTTTTAACAAAAAACTTATAAATGTTGCACCAAATCTAATTAAGCAGCTTCCACCTGTACGATTTGATAATTCAAACATTCATTTAAATAACAAATCAATGTACATACCACCAGTAACGGATAATGAAATTGTAGATATCATTAGAAATTTGAAAAATAGTACCAGCAGTGGACACGATGAAATCTCTGGTAGCATAATTAAACATTGTGTAATAGAGTTGTGTGGTCCTTTGTCACACATTGTCGATAATTCTTTATCATATGGTCTATTACCCGATTCGTTAAAATTTGCTATTGTTAACCCAATTTACAATGAAAGGGATGAAAATATAATTGGAAATGAATGACCTATAAGTCTACTAACATCTTTTTTAAAGATCTTTGAAACTGCTATGTCTCGTACAATTTTTTGATATTAATAATTTATGAACCAAGTCTCAACATGAGTGTCTAAAAGGCAGTTCTATAGACACCGCATTATTCGATCTTACACGCAGCATATTAGATAGTTTTGAAAACAAAGAGTTTATTTGGGATATATTCTTACATTTGGCTAAAGCATTCGATTGCCTTGATCATGACATTCTACTTCAAAAACAGAAAAGAAACTTCAGATATGGCGTTCGAGGTTTTGCTTTCTATACTTTTAAAGTAGAAAGCAATGAGTAACATTAACAAAAACAATAAAATGACACTTTCGGATATTATAAATTTGATAATGTGTATTCCATAAGGTAGCATAATTGGTCCAATTTTATAATATATATATATATATATATATATATATATATATATATATATATATTAACGATTTAATCGACTTTTTAAAACTATTAAATTTCATTAAACATATCATTATAAAGTAAGTTTGCTGATGATACTAATAAAGTCCTGTCAGGAAAATCTATAGAAAAAGTGACAGCATTTTGCGATTTAATAATGTTGGAAATTAAAGAGTGGTGCAACATTAACATACTGATGATAAATAAAAAAACAAATCTTTTGTTATTCAAAACAACTTACAAAACAATACACATCCAATGAATTTATTATAAACAATCTCCTTTCTGAGATCACCAAATTTCTAGGCATAACAATCCAAAACTCATTGAAATGATTTAAACAAATATATACCTTAAATGATAAGTTCAATAGTGTAATTTACACTATGAAATTTATTTAGCGGTATGTGGATATAAACGTCCTAAAGACACAAAAATGGGCTATAAGAAGCACGGAATTATTAATAGTCTTGCAGAGGCACTTTTAGACAAAATAATTTATTAACTCTAATAGGGTTATATATTTATGAATCGATAATATTTTTCTTTAAAAAGCAGTTTGAAATGTATAAACCGTCTCATAACAAAAACACACGATCAAACCATTACTCTATTCCATCGCATAGACTGACAATATACGAGAAGGGATGCACATACTCTTGCATTAAGTATTTTAATAAATTACTGGAAAACTTTAAAAATTTAAGAAACATTTTGAATGTGTTTAAAAAGACAATATTTGTTCACTTAGTAAACATAGAACCGTACACGGTCGACGAATATTTAAATTATTAAGAATTGTTTGTTTGTTTGTGTTCTTTCTGTTAATTTGACACTTTTTTAGATCTAATATTATATATTATTATATTCTGTAATAATTCTGAAATAAATATATTATTATTATTATTATTATTATTATGTTTTTACTGCTTCAATTTCCGCTTGTGCCAAAGTTTACAGTTGCTTTAAGTGCATCAATATGATTATAGATTCATAATTAAAAATGGCAATATTTTTGTCGTTATGACTTAAATTACTGTTTTCGGAATGCTTTATGGATATTTTTACTGGATTTTTTATTACAAGTTTTTTTATCTTTTCCGATTTGCATATTTTAACCGTTTTTTAAATAAAAATTGTAATTTTGGATTTTTCTGTCAGATTTCTGATTTTCTTTAAACTAGAGGGTTAAGTCCCTCTTTTTGGTAAGTTTTCCGCCATAAATCACATTTTTATAGATTTTAATTTGAGTTGGTTATCTTTATAAAGCTGTAACTATTTTGATTCTTCACGTCAATTCTTAGCGACGTTAAAGGTCAATTTCTCTGATTTAACATTTGGTAAATTGTTTAAAATCTTTTTTAGGCTACCAACTTGACACAGCATTATATGTTGAGTACTACACTGGTCGTTTTGCTGTTGGATTGATTTTGAATAATTATTTTTTGTTATAATTTGATTAAATAATGTTTGTGCCATTAATAGGATATACTACTTTTAAATTGAATAAATTATTATGTAAGTTTTAGATTATATAATTATTGGTTTTGCTTATGGCCATTAATTAGTACTATATGCAATTTTAAAATTGAATTAATATTTAACGCAATTGTCAAATTTTCAACTCAACCTTTTTAAGCAGAAAATATCAAAAATCAATTTATTCCATAGCGATTGTATAAATTGCAGTTTTTATACATCTCTTCGGATGCGTTCTAGATTTAAATTACACCATAGACATTTGGCGTTGAAATTGTAAATCGCATTGCAAAATTTATATCTGCGGCCGGTTATTTAGCAGGAATTGAAAACTTTACAGCTGTAAAGCTTCGACATAGCATACAAGATGTATGGTAACTAAATACAACGGTTAACGTAGCGCCTGAAGATAAAGTGCATGTTTGCAGCCTGAATTTACACGTTCAATTTTACTAATAGTTCTATTCCCAAACCATTAATCCACATTTATCTCCAGTGCTGCAACGCTTTCGCGCAATATGCGAAAATATCATTATACTAATTGCTTTTTCTAATATTTTACGCATTTAATTATTAACCGAATTTTTAATACATTTTGTACGTAATTTTATTCGAAGATAGAACGACGCGGCAGTGGAAGTCGGTTGTTCTGTCACCACACTTCACTCCAGTATGCCATAAAGCGTCTTGGGGACAGCTTTACACTCACGGGCTGTAGTTAAAGCTCACAAAAACACTTTCCAGTTTCCTTTTGCACGGGTGAATTATACATCACCACCTTCGTTTTAAACTTTACTTTTACCAGGGAGCAACTTCGTATTTCACACTATATGCATATGAATACCGGATAGTTTTAGCTATCTTGGAATAAACTCAACGTACGTACACTTTTTATCGGGGAGCGTGTTTTACCATATATATCACACCCTGGATATTTTACTGCAAAAAGAGCATACAAAGAATTTTCTATTAAGAAAACCATCTATCGTGTATCTGTTGAACAGTTATCGTCATCGTAATAGTTTTTATTGAAAAACGTGGTTTATATGGCATTTCCCCGCTTATTTAGAAACGATAAAAGTGCATTCATTAAAATGTCACTTTTGTAGACATTGCAATTTTATGATTTATTTATGAAATTATCTGTTTGTAACTAAGAAGTCAAGAAAAAAATAACTTAATTTTTGCTCAATTTAAAATATTGTTTGATTACAATTTCAATTTTTTTTACGATTTCCGTAAAAAATTAACGGAATATATGTTCCTAAAATGTCTCACTTGACTTGGAACTTTAAAATACTCACAACAAAGTGTCTCGCATTTCAACATAGCTCCTCGTCAGTAATGTGTCATTTATGAAATCTAAATCATTTATTACTTAAAAATTTCTTATTACTAGTGCAACATTACTGGAACTATTACTTGCTTCGTTACTGCTTGTTTGAGTTGCAGATTCCGCGAAAATGAGATGCGAGTTCTTAGTTGGAAAGTTTCACAGTACCTTTTTAAAAAACTTTTATTATGCATATTTTTTTAGAAAAATTGTAAATTCACCAAACACTACGAAAACTGCTCTGCTCGATCACTTTTAGTTTCATTTATGATATTGTTCTAGATGAAAATATATATAAGTTGTAGTTGTTTTTTTCCATTAAACGTTCATCATCAAGGATTTTTAAGAACTTTTTTTATAAAATTTAAAGTGTACATTTTATTCCATGTCAGGTGGAACAGTCTTGTCATTGGTGTCAGGATAGGTAATATTTTTAAATCCAAATTTGCAATATTTTGTTATAAATTCGATTCAAGGTGAAACAAATGGACAGATTGAGGTGAGGATACCGGCAGTGAGCCAACTTGGGACGTTTTTGTTATTAATAAAGATAGAAAGTCGGTTAAATACAGTTCGGTAAGATACCTATGCAATGGTACTTAATTCATGACACCCTGTACAAGAAAACCGTTTGAGTTTCAATAATGAAACGTGAAATAAATTATTATATAATGAATAATAAAATAAATGTTATTAAATATTTAGTTATGCTAAGCTACGCTAATAAATCTAAAATAAAACGCAAATATATCAGGCGTTTTATTTTAGATTTATTTGACAAATTTGACGTCAGATGGTGTCTAGGCACCGAGTCACTTTATCAATTTGATACAAATTTAATTAACGGCCAAGTAGCTCAGTGGTTATTGTATTGGCTGCTGTTGCAGGGGTCCTGGGTATGCATCCGGACAGTACTTACTTAACACACTTTTCCTCGGATATGAAAAAAAATCTGTAGGTCCCGTGTAAGGTCTAGATGTTGTTTGCACGTCAAAGAATCCAATAATTCAGATTAAAAATCCAGGAAGATTAGCTGCAAAATTCCCAGATGTGGTCTCGGTCTCGGTGATTAGTTCAAATATTACTGAAATAGGTCGATGATAAATAAATTAAAAGATATTGAGTAATTACTGGGACATTACATAAGCCCAGAAATAGCTTATTTTAACATTCTATAATTTTAATACATAATTAAAATGAAACAAAAACACTTGCATGTTAAGAAAAGAATGTACTACATTGCGACATGGTCCGTTTTTTAAATAATGTTGTTTTAATTGATTAAACATTTGATTTATATTGCCCTACTTTGCTACTCTATAACTCATCAAGTAGTTGATAAAAACCAAAAACATTGTTGTTACGTTAAAAAAGTAATAAATAACGTAGGCTCAGAACTTTAACCGATGAAAATCAAATTTAAGAGAAGTTGCATTTAAAGTTAATGGTATGTACTGAGACGTAGTCTTGTTGCATGCTCAACCTAGCTACTTTATGCGTTTTTCTCACAAGTGCCAATCTTTTTTTTTTGTTTGTTCAATATTAACTATTAATTTTTATTCATAGTGGCGTGTTTCAGAAAAACACGTCTGTCGTTAAGAAAACCGCCTTTTTCGTTAATTAATTGTGTTTTAAGATGTCATTTATATTCTACCAACGAGATATTAAATGCTCCACTATTATATTCAGCCAACAAAAATTTAATTTAATTAATGTAATTTCCCATTACTTTAATTGATTATTATTTTGATGTTTGGTATATTTGTTATTTTGTAATCAACAAACGTGTTAATGACAATTATTAATAATTGCGATATTAATACGATTGTTGATTACAACATTTTTTGTTGGTCGTATTTTAAAAATATTCAGAAAATCTAAATTTATTCTGTGAAAAAATATTGATATAATTCACAATTATCAAAATTCAAAATTGCATTGACGTTAAGGCTATTAACGCTCTCTTGTTAAAACATTTAATAAACGGTCAACAAAAAAATTTAATAATTGATTGCCTTATATTGCACACAAATGATACAGATTGACGGAAAACGCTTCGGTTTAGGTTATAAAATGACAGCAATGGTAAATAGATAATGGCGCAAACCGAGTATATATCTATACATGAACAACAGGTAATAATCCCACACTTCCAATTATGCGAATTTTGCAATGTCAGTATGTCTATGATTAGGAGACACGTGTTTTAGCATGATTTCTATTTTTTTACGCATTTCATCATATTGAATGTTCTTGTCATTTATAAAGAACTCTCTAATGAAGTCAAAAAGTTCTGAGCGCCACTTAACTCATTCTTTTTTTAATGAGGTCATCATCATACGGTGAACAAATATTTGTTTCTATCACCGTATGATGATGACCAGGTAATTGGTCGAAACTAGTCCGGTTTAATAAATAATTTTCGTGATAAGTTATATAAAAAGTTGTTTTATTTATTAAAATGCAATATCACATAGTAAAGGCTACCTACCACCACTCAAAACCTAATTATAGTTTTTGCGTTCTGATTTGTATTTGTCAAGATATTTCACTCAGGTGGGACTTTCAGGACACCCTGTATGTGATATTGTTGATTTTGTTACAATAAGATTATAATAGTAATTTCATTACGAATGTATTCGTGCAATCGGCACTTGTGTATTTGCGTAATTATATTTTCAAAATCTTTTGAAATGAAATAGTGGTTATTATAATGGGGTGTTTATATGTTTGGGATTATGTAACAATCAATTAATGCAGGGTTGTCCTATCAGTGCGGCCCATAAGCAATAACTTTTAAATACTTTTTAGTACAATTGTTATGATTTTTTGGATAAATATACTCATTGTACTAGATTTTTGTACTAATTATTCTTACATGCGTTCTTTTAGATATGCATAAATAAATAACTATGTCTAAGTAAAAAGTGTTCAAATGTAGTGTGTTTTATTATCTACAATTTTGGTTGCGGACCTGCAAACACTTTCTATTACAAAAATGTGGCCCCGAACCCCAAAATGGTTGGGCAACCCTGATTGAATATGTACTTTAGTATCGCTTTAATGAAAATAGTATTTTGCGTAAATAAAGTTTCCTATCATTTCATTAATTTTATAAACTTATGCACATAGTCTTTCTGAATTATTAGATTAGAAAAGGCAAATAAAATAAATGCTGAAAATCAGAACCATTTACACCGAAAACATGAATTGTTCCAGCATTTTTATTAATTTTAAATAGAAATAGTAATGTTGTTTACAACTGTTATTTTTTAACAGTTGTAAACAATTTAATAGCTTTTTGTACAGTTTAAAAAAGCCGTAAAAGTGAATTGAAGTGATGAAATAATCCCAGACAATTATAACACTCTGTACATTCTAATACCTCATGCTTGTCTGACGCTATGCAATTTATTACATCAAAAGTTGTACAGTTTATGAATACTGCACCGCATTGGCTAAATTTATATATATAAATATAATATATATAAATATACGAATTTTATATGAAAAATAAAATGTTTGCATTGTTATGTATGCATTTTTTAAGTAGAAATGTAGTCATTGTATTTAACTTTTTGCGTAAAATAAATGTTTTTGATTTCGCAAATACAAATATAATAAAATTGTAATTTCATTAAGTTATTACAATTATATACCTATTGTAGTCATAATCGTATTACATGAATATAATAGCTTTTACGATTATAAACGTATTCGACGGTTAGATTATGCCTGACACTGTATGATATACACGCTAAATGTGATATTATGTTTAAATTCTAGTTTTTATAATAAAGGGTTTTTTATTAAGAGCGACGCATTTTGTTTTTTCAATTGAAAGACTTGTTTCTTAGATATGGAAATGATTTTTATTTCAAATTAAAGTACATTCAATGCCATCATTTATGGAAACGACATCGTTCAAATGTCCGCCTCTAATTGGGCTCTGAACCAGATGAAAACTGATGACGACTTTCACAAGAAAATCATCTTTTCGGATGAAGCTCACTTCTGGCTCGATGGTTTTATCAAGAAGCAAAATTGTCGCATATGGTCGAGTGAGCAGCCTGAAGTGATGCACACGTCACAACTTTATTCGAAAAAATTAATTGTTTGGTGCGGTTTTCATGCTGGTGGCGTTATCGCC
>JARJEC010158889.1:0-14616 GCA_030264575.1 Tachinus sp. AB-2021 | reverse complement strand
TAAACAAAAAATTATTTCATTCAATTGTGGAGACTTTTATTCGTTTTTGATTTGTTAGTTACTTTTTAAAATGGAAAGGATAACATATTACAAAACGCTGCTTTGTAGAGTAAGATTACAGTAGTATTACATGAGCTTAATTCAATGTATTCGTTTGAAGTTTAAACGCAAGTACATGTTAAGCTCTGTAATATTACTATAACCTTTGGTGAATATAATAAAGTTTCAAAAGTTTCCTGAATCCATTGCAGAATTATTTATGTACATAGTACATATCTGAAATATCAAAATTGATAAAACATTGTGTAATAAAAGAAATTAGACAGTTTTTTAATCTATAATTTAACATAATAATGCAAAATAAGCCATTGTTTTATTTTAAATTCTGACTAATATCTTAAGTCAAAAAGAACTGTAAAAGATTCTAGGTAATATTTTATATTTCAAAAAACAAAAATTTATAAAACCAACCCAACAAATATAGTTGATTTTAAGTGTATTTAGTAATTGCTATCAAGTTTACAGCAGTAATATTCTATTTTCGTTTTTACCTTGAATTTATTTTGTATGATAGATATGACTGATTCTTTTTATATTTTTTTACTTTACTATCATTAGATGGCATATGCACGAGTACTATTCAAGC
Source organism: Tachinus sp. AB-2021 (assembly GCA_030264575.1). Classification (NCBI taxonomy): domain Eukaryota; kingdom Metazoa; phylum Arthropoda; class Insecta; order Coleoptera; family Staphylinidae; genus Tachinus; species Tachinus sp. AB-2021. Next base: position 13,970 of record JARJEC010158889.1, on the reverse strand, counting down.
TTTTAATGTTTGAATAGTTTTCTTTGGCATATTAAAGCATTATAAATAAAAATTGATGAAATACCAAGTTGTCGAAAAATTGTATTAACTTTTATCGCCGTTATTATTTCAATAACTTTATAATATGTATGTTGGTTTATACTTATTTAAAACGTCTTTTGAACTTTCGTTTTTAAATACATGTCTTCAATCTTTGATAGTCTCAACTTATTTGGAAAGAAATATTTCTTGACTTGTTGTTTAGAAATTGATAATTTGCATGATTTTAATAATTTGCTGAGGTTAAATAATTAAAGGGGACTATAACAACCATTAATTTATTACAAAATTTATGAAGTTTTTGCTGTTTTAACAAAGTCGTATCAATGTATAACAGTTTAGTTCAAAATATTTTTTATATAACTATATTATATTATAATAAATAATTATGTAAATCTATTAATTAAACAAATGGGTTTGTATAATTGTACATTGCTGTCTACTTTATTCTTATAAATTTCTTAATTAGTTTTAATATAGGTTATAGTGGTAAAGCAGTATTTATTTTAGTAAAGTAGAATAATTTTATTACTTTTTTTAAATTTTTTATTGGGAAATTGATTATGTTTTATATTTCGATATATTAGCACAAGTATAATATTTGCGCACAAATATTGTTTGAAGGCAACGATCTATCGTATAATAGCGTTTACATCAAACACATTAATTTTATTCCGTTCGATAAGCAACCAGAAATTTAGGAATCTATTATACATGCAAATATACATATATTTATTAATCTATTGAAACTGCATATTGCATATACGTTTCTTATATATTGATTAAAACTGTGTATTTAACCAATTCAATTAATTTAGTATTCATAAATACAGACAATATCCATGTCACTGTAAACATTTTCAATTTGAAAGTTTATTAAATTTATGGATGTATTTAATAAAATTTGATGGGTTTAAATACTTTATAGCACCCAACTTTGTCTCTAAAAATTTCACGTCCGGTTTAACTAAAAACAACATCATTGTTTTATTAACTTAAATGGAACAACCGGTAATTTTTTACAATTTTAAAATTGTTGTATAAGTATAAATCCCAATTAAAAAAAAAAAATTAATTAATTTTTTAATAAATGCTATTAAACAAAATAACTATTTCACATGAAATCCGCAATAGTGTAATTTTGTGTATACAGAGTTAACTTTTCTCCACAAAATTTTTCTTCTTTTTCTCTCAAAGTGACAATTGTAATATTGTATATTGATAGTCAGAGTTAACTTTTTTATTTAATCTGAGAACCATAGGTTTTTTATAATAGAATAACTTATAAACATTTTAAATCTATAGAGATTATTTGGAATAATAGTTATCATTAGCAATTACAGTACAACCAACTTAGTGTTGCTTATGGAAGGTGTTTTTGCGCAACAATAGAATATGACGTATAACATAAAACAAAAACTCAAAAATGGTGATTATTATGGTGATTATTTTTTTTTTATTAATGTTTTTATTACTTTAACAAGCATCACTTAACTAAAAAGTAGGGGTTAAAAATATTATTAAAGTTTGCCAAGATTAAATAAGGTCTTATTATGTTAGTTTAAACAGTATAGATAAAAAATATTGAGTTCTTTGAAGTTACAAAAAGTATTTTGTTTCTTCTAACAAAATTCGTTCAAGTGATTTATCAAGTTATATTTGCCGCCTAAAAAATAATATACTTCCAGAAGTTGTTAATAGTTTAAATAAAATTTTAACAAAATGCCGATTTCGATAAAACAAACAAATGATTATAATTTAAATAAAATGTAAACATTTTTTTTTCTTATTTCTTTCACTTGGTATCGATAAGTTGTATTAAACAAGTTGTCGCTGTATAATAAAAGTCAATTTTTCAATTAGTTTCTGCACTTTTTGCTTTGTGAAAATTGAAGCATGGCAAGAATTTGCCAAAGTGCTAATTATTAAAAAATAAATCATTTTTAGCTTAGCAGTATTATTGGTATTGGTAGGAATGTTGTTGGGCCGATGAAAGAGTTTATTAACATTGTCTTAATGACTACAGATCATAATGAACGACTTTAAAAACTTTTAGCCATAAATGACAGCTTTATATTTTATATTATTATATTATAGAGCATAGATTGGATGTAAGTTCCAAGACACAAAATGCCAATGGCATCTATGTATCGCCAGATAAAATGTTATAGACGGTATTCCTACCGTCCATTTTTGTGTCTTCGTCTTACTTTACTTTACCATACCTGCAGATTTAGTAATGAGTCTCGATCTTGTTTGAAAAGTCAGATATATGCTATGCGTTTTATGTTTTTTATGAAAGTCAGTACATTTTGAAAGCACATAATTTTGCAAGGATATTGTTTTAAACATAGCATTAAAGAAATAATAGTTGTTTACATATCAGTTAGGAAAATGACACATTACTGGCGACAGGCAATCTCAAATTTAAATTTTACAAAGAATCAAAAGTGAAGTCACTAAAATTCACTTTCCTTGCTAGTAAATAATCAGGAAAATGTCATAGACATGACAATTTACGGAGAAAGTTTTTTTAATCAATCTCAATTTTAAGACTAAAATAGAAGCACTTTTATAGAAAACATTAGCGACATTGTAAACATTTCGTCTTTTATAAAAAAATATTAATTTCATATTCACTCACGAATTTAATGTTGATTATAATACCAAAACGCACTATGCGTACTATATGTTAATATTCGCCAGTCCATTAAACTTCCAGCAAGGATAACGCTTACTAAATTCCATCCCCGAGGCATTGTCTACAATTAACAGGACAGCAACATTCTAACGTATTCAATATAGCTTTTAGTACATATACTTCCGTTACTTAGTGTGTAATATAAAATGTTTATACTATTCCTACTAGCTGTTTAAGACAATTTAAACTAGTAATATTGTTGTAGTCTGCAATTGTAAACATTGTACCATACACTCAATTATAAAGTTTTATTCTAGTTTCTATCTCGGGAAACTTACTTCGATATTAAAATTACCAGACATTTAATTTGTTATGAGCTGACAAATAAACTGGATTTTATTTTAAATTACCTGACAAATTCCTTTTTATATTTTACACGCTATTAAAACACACATCAAGCACCTGTTTCGTTTTTACAGAACAAGTAAAATGCTTTGCATCCCATTTTAATCTTGAGTTATGCAAAACATTGTCTGAAACTGGTTACTTTTTCTATTAACAATAGGCGAGAACATATTAAAGCATGTGGAAAATGTGAAAGCAAACATATACATTATGCATTTTGGGTTATATATTGTGTACATGCATAATACATCTGACCGTATGAACTACAGATGTTCCATCACATTCCTATGACGTAGAAATATTTAAATTTTTATATATCGGAATATACATATTAACTGAAGATGATATATATATTTCTGGTCGTGTCACCTCATACGCTACCGGCTACAAAATGCAATCCAATTTAATTCTTTCCTGACATATAGTGAGAGAAACTTTGTGTGTCTATAACCAAATATAATAGCATCGAAGCGGAGGTCATTTGGAAGAAAGACTTCTTTGAGGCATATAGCAAAATCCATTGTTCATAATGGTAAATAATTGTTCATAATAAATCATTTCAATATCTGCAACCAACGTAACTATATGTTTCAATATTCACTTTACATTTTACAAAATGAAATTAACATTTTTTAATTATAACTAAAGTTTAAACATTATTTTAGTTAAGATAAAATATGTGGAAATTAATTCTCAACTTCAAAAATTACTAATTTATAACCATCTTCAAAGAATTGAAACATTTATCAAATTAATGTTAACGTCTGTAAACATGAATAAATTTATTGCACATCACTGTGCAAAAAAAAACTGATTTAAATTAATATAAAAAAATAATATTTACGAATATTAGTATTGTACATAAGCAATTTTTTTGCACAAAACATTCTTTGAATTAGATAATTAATTACAACTAACACACCTTGTGAATAATCCATGTTGGCTTCAATATTTTTTTATAACATTCATATACTTGGGTTATAATATAATTATCATATTCTAAATTTAATAATATTATTAATTTATTAATTAATAAATAAAACAACTTTTTATACTTTATCACGACAAATATTTATTAAACCGGACTAGTTTCGACCAATTACCTGGTCATCGTCATAACAAATATTTTATGGATAATAAATATTTTTCGTGATAAGATATATAAAACGTTGTTATATTTATTAAAATACAATATCACATAGTAAAGGCTACTACCATTCAATTTATTAGTTTTCTATGAGGATCAATAATAAAATATTACAATATATGTTATATTATGAAAATAAAAATGCTAGTCATTACTCGGTTCAATATTGTTTCCGTTGTGCCGACTTCCACAGCTTTCAGCACAACTGGAGGCTAGAAGTTAGTCGAATCCAGCTTCGTAAATTACATAATATATGTGAAGGTTTGAATAATAACATTTAAACTATTAATGTGAAAAATTAATTAACGTGATTAAATTTATATGAAAAAATTTGATATTTTATTGGTATAAAATCATACAATGAATAGATTTCCAGTTAAAAGAAAATTATATTGTGTTTATTATTCATGATTATTAATTATTTTCTGTAATTTAAAACAGTAAAAAAAAATAAATAATAAAAAAAATAACTTTTTATCATACATTATTGCAACTATTGAACTAAATGGTAAATGAATAAAATTCTGTTTTTATAGAAATTAAAAAATATAAATAGAGTTCAGTTTTATTGAAAGTATTAGATCAAAATGTGTGATGTAAGTGACTATATTACTAAGTAAATATACATACATATTTTTATTGTAAAACGGATATAAATATGTTGTGCAACCAGTATAATTTTATAATCTTTTAACTGATTTTAAAAAAGATTGCATAAGCTAAGATTAATCAAAATTGTAAATTTTGTACATTTTTGCTGCAACGCATTTAATTGACATTATTTTTATAAACGTATTACTAATAAAATGTGCATGCATTCATCTCACACACTAGTTATTTGTTTATTTATGTAAAAGTAACTTTAAAAAAGTCACAATCTTTCTAAAACACAACAAAGTTGTAAAAATTTTTAACCAATAAAACAAACAAAAATGACAATTCAGAGTTATATATTCAAAAATAACAAATTTAATAAAAAACATTTAAATAAAAACAAAAAATAATTCAAGTATTTAAAAAAGTATTTAATAATTACAAAATTTGTTTTTGTTAAAGTAAGAAAAAATAATATAAGTAAAAATACAAAACAAAGGTCGTGATAATAACAAGTTTCAGTTTCATTACGGTGTAACATTCTTAGGTAGGAAAAAATAGATACAGTATTAAATGACAATACTTATACAAAATATAAAATATAAAATTAAAAGCTGGTTTAAGTTTTTTTTTACTTTACGTTCATTTCAACGGAATTAAAGCAATATGGAATGGCTTAATCAATCGGTTTTTGAACAAAGATTCGATATGTTTATTTATTATAAACACAAGCACTGTAACAAATAAAAATAAATCGATTGTTTTAAACAATACAAAATACTGATAAAAAATTAAACAAGAAACAAGTATTGTTTTGTTTAAATGTGGAACAAACAATAAACAAAATAAATTATTAATTATTAAAAAAAATTATGCATGCATTTTTGTGTAAAATCAGCTACCCCAAGCACAAAAACGAATGTTAATTGTAATCGGTTTATAACATTATACTGACAAACAGTGTTAACATGTATTTTCAAAAAAGTGTGCTTTAAATGTTTTAAAAATTTACAATTGGTAAATATAATTAATCTGGCTCAAAAGTTCTATTTGCTCTGAAGCAATACTAGGATAGAAAAGATTAAGAAAATATAAGTAACATAAAATCGCAAAAATGGGAATTTTATATGTTAACAATAAATATTATGTAGTACACGGTTATATGCTAAAATAAAGATAAGAATTAAAGATTTATTGAAATAACTTAAATTTATAAGCGAATAGTATTTTTAAATGATAAATATAACTGTATCAATAAAGAAAAAGAAAATTAAAAGTATCAATACTCATCAAAGTATTTATATATTTATTTTGAATAAAAAGTTTTATCAATATTCATATACGTTAAATTTTAATAATATGATTCTTCCTTTTTTTTCTATAAAATACTACTTGTGTTTAATATTAAATAATATCATATTTGAGTCAGACCAGGAATATTATTATTGCATCATGTCTTCTCATAACATACATTTCGTTTTTATTATTATTGTTATTATAGGGATGCTGCAACAACATGGTTTTACATATTACTTTTAGTTTCCGTAAAAATAGTTTTAATTTATAGTATTGGGAAGCAATATTTCATTCAAGAATGACGTCGAACATGTGAAGCGCTGACAGTTGCCTTGGAATTATAAACAGGAATATTGAAATACAGAAATTATTATATTTACTACAAATTTTTAATTTATAATTTATTTGAGAAAATTGCGTATTCAATTAAATATTAGAAACAACGCACATATTTTAATAAAGTAAATCTTAATATAGACAGAAATAATTTAGGTTAATAAATTTATATACTTTTAAGTACTTAAAAAACATTATAGTATATAAATTTACTAACTTAAAATTAATTAATACATATGCAAGATCAACTCGCAAATTAGGTAGAATTAACTTTCGTTTTACCAAAACTTAAAACATCCGTACAATTATTTTAAATAAAAAAGAAATCTTTCAATAGCAAGAAAATATTGGTTATATCCGTTCCAACTTTTTCGTTGAATAATGTCACAGACTGCTGAAATAGATTTCCATAATTCATCGAGAATTAATTCTATATTTTTCCATTCCTATGCATCATATAATTTGTAAATTTTACTTTTTTCCGACGGTTTTAGAGCATAAGCTCCAAATGATAAAACAGATTGTTTGAAATAATAGTCTTAATTAAAACATGCGTTTCGCCACCCAGAGGCTTTTTTAGTTTGAGTATTTTTATTATTTATTATAGATTTTAATTTATTTTTATTATTTTTTTACCTGTGTGGCAAACCGTATATTGCAGTTAAAAGTAATTATTAGAAAGGTTTCAAATAATTTATATTTATTAATTATTTTACATTGTGCGTGTGGTACCAGTAGGTGGTTCTTTGGGGTTACACGGTTATCTAACATCGTGCTTAATGTTCTTGAATTGGTAAACATTTTAAATTAGCTGTACTAGATACGCCACTCTAGAGGTTCTATAGATTCATATATTTTTATTTTTTGCAATTTGCAGGTAATTCATTTATATATTCATCCAATGAATTGTGTGTAAGACCCACAACACGCGCTGCCACCAAAGTATATAATAATATGTAATTCATAAATTAAATCTATTGTTTTAGAACTTATCTTTTACAAGTTGTGATTTGTGTTTTATTTATTTCTTCATACTAACTACTACTGAAAGTAAAACTATTGCACTTACAGTCTATAATTAGAAAAATTCTTAGGTTGCGCGTCGCGTATTAATTTTGATTTGAACAATGTTACAAAGTTGAGAATATCACTTTATTTATTGGCTGCATTAGATATTCTCACGAGAATTTTATTTGAAAATACGATGTGCAATTAAATTAAAAGCACATACAGCATTGACTTATATATTCTAACATGATAAAAGAAAAGCTTTAAAAAATATAAGAAACTTCACCACGCTGTCTACAAATTTGGTCTACGTTTTGTGTTTAACGTGTGGTCTACGTGATTTGCCGTAATCCCCGTTATTTATGTAAAATAAATGCGGAAATCACCAAAGTGCATTATTTCCTTATAAACGATGAGACAAGTGTCTGTATTTTATTGTTGGAGCTGGTAGCAGTGTCAATTTGGATAATTGATTCAAATACAATAAAAAATAGAAAACTATGATAAAATTCTACGCTAACCAGGATTATTATCGACCTCTTAAATTATAAGCAATATGAGCTGGAATAGTAGTATTTAACCATGACGTGTTTACAGTATCCTACTTTGCATACTTTCCTGAATTATGTAGATGCCCTATTAGAGAGGTGTAGTGTAAACTAAAGCTTAGGTAATTTAACTATAATTTTCATTTTTAAACTAGAACACGTGCTCCCGTTGCGTTTTTTCAGTTATTAAAAGTCAAAGAAATGTGAGTCCATTATTATTGTGTCTGTTTGAGTTAGATTCAATGATATAGAGTCACTACAACAGTGAAAAAATATATTTCTTAACTTAAAATATTTAAGGTTTTTTAAGTAACTTTATCTAAAATTAAATTGTGCATTCCTAAACATAACTTGATGATGTTTTGACTGGCAAAAATTTATATTTTTTTCATTAACTTTATTTTTTATTATCTTCAATAATTTCAAAAATATTTTCAATTTTTTAATGTTATTAATGTGAGGTTATGATAAATCAATTTTTGCAATTTCTAGACTTTTTAAAAATTTATATAATAACCTTGTCTATAAAGACCCCATATATGTAACAATATTTGGCACTATATGTTGTACAGAGTATTGTAGAGAAAATCTTATGGCTTGCAGTACATCAAATTTTCTACATATGTTCCAATATTATAGTCAGTAGTAAAAGCTCTCAATCAATTAGCGTGAAAAATAGTATAAAATGAATTGCGATGCATGTATACATCTTTATTTTTTAAATTTTTAATAGACTAACAAAGCAAAATGCAATCATAAAAATACAATATCTGCAGAAGATAGATTCGCACTAATTGCACATATGCGTCATGCATGTATGCGTTCTAAAGCGACACGACGCCAATTTTCAATTGGTTTCACTTGTACATTTAATCGCGTCATTTAATCGCATCCTTAGTCTTACTTACATTATTATATTTTAGTGTTTTACTATGACATAGATTAGAATGATCTACTAAGAATTTTTATGTTTTTTAGAAAAAGCAAAACTTTTTAGTAAAAATGGCGAAAGTGAATATGACTTATGGCCAAAAAACGTCGGAACCGACGTACGTATCTAATGTCATTTCATTCTATGACATTTACATTTGCCATTTTCACTATGCAGGCACTTTAATTTTCTTATTAAAAATACTTGTCATAGTCTGACAAACTACAGAATTTTGAGAACTATTCGCAAATCTATGACAGACACTTTAATATTTATTATTTGTAAAGTTCATTTTGGAGGACATATATGATCAGCAACAAGGCGTACTTTCATTGCACTTTTTTCACAAATTTAATTAAATGACAAACATTATCTTAAGTAAAAACACTAAACAATTCTCTGTGAAGCTTTGGTTCTGTTAAATTTTATCATTGCAATTCAGTTCATAGAGCCTACATAGATAAATTATGTAAAACCATAATCCAGCAAATTCGAAGCGCTTATGCTAGTTTAATTTTTGATTTGCCTTAAAGACAAACAATTTGTTGCAAGATTAATAAATTTGGTTTAATATCAACTATTGCAAAATTTTGTACACTGCTTGTCAGTTTTATAAAATTACAATGAGTAAAACTTCTTTATATTAATATAATAAACTAAGATTTTGTACCAATGTCCGTAATATCAATATTTGCAGTAAAGACAGCGCTAACCATACCTTCTTATCAATATGAACTATTTAACCCTGCAGAACACGTTATGTGATGGAAAGCATCAGACATTTCTAGAAATTTATTTAAGTTAGCGATGAGTGAATTTAGATATGCTATAAAAATTTGATGAGTAAGAAGATACCAAATTTAATTTTGTATTTTCTTATAGTTTCCTATTGCATATGTAGTATGATTAGTATACTGTAGTAACAGAATATTAAATTTTTATATTTTTTATTGCATCATATCTACTTTTATTTCTGGATTTTAAAATAAAATAAAAACACAAACTATTACTCATTATTATATTTTGTGCGCGGGCGCGGACGATTAGACCACACGCTACGTATACTGACATAATTTTCAGTGCGTGTCCTGAAAGGTTAAAAGAGCTTTCAGCTATAATATCACTTATTACTTAAATAAATTTAATTTTAGACTTTTTTCCTTATTCGCATTCAAACTATATATTTGAGAAATATATTAATAACTGAAAAAAACTAATATAATTAATTATTTAAAAACAATTTAATTTTGTTGTTGTGTAGATTATTTGTAAATGTGTGTATTATCCTTTTTCTTTTTAAAATAAATTGTGTACAGTGGTAAAGGAATATTATTTTAACGTTAAAAACAATTTATCATTTTAAAATTAAAACAAAATTAAGGGATGGTTTCATTAATTGGGTGGCTTTATATTGCCCTCGGAATTAAGATTAAGACCATTAAAACAAACAAGTTTGTAATATATTGAACAATAGTAGCATTTAATTGAGAAATATATTAATATGTTAAAGGTTGATTATAATTTTAACATAAAGAACCAATACAAATTATTAAATTTAATGTATTTAATGTATTTATTTATTTAATTTACAATTTTCATAGAAATAATAATATCTTCAACGTAATATTTAATATCACATACACACATATAAGGGTGTCGGGTTGGTTTAAACAATTTGCAACAGTTTGGTGTGAAATTTATTTGAATAATGCCATATTTACAATTTGGTTAATTAATTTTAAAAAATAAACGCATTTTATTAGCAATAGAAATTTTTTGGATTCTTTAGATCTTTTAAAATTCTGTTATACATTTAAGGCAAATAAAAAATTTGATTTCACTCACTGGAGTAACAAGATAAGTCTGCGGACCACAAGAATCTCAACTAAATTACCATTGCTGAAGTGACTACGGCTGCCAGATCCGTGCTCTATCCCCATTTTAATGCGTCGCAAAATGTTAGGTAGGATAAGGCTTATCCATTGTGTTACATACCTTCAAATTTCCTGTTACAATTTCTTCCTGTTCAAAGATTAGTAACTCAATAAGGTTAGCAAGCGTATTTCATTCATATTTAGAATAATATTTTAATTATTCATAAAGGAAGGAGTAAATATAAATAAATGCTCAGCTGTAGGTAAAATAAAACTAATTTAGGTCATAATAAGTTTTTATCTGAGATCCTTAAAATTTGAAAGCCACGTGAGTGTCTGTGAAACTGTTCTAGACAGTGATTGGATTCAATTTGCTCAACTGCCGCGTTGCACAGATGCGTGAAGTTTTCAATTTCATTGTTTTATTCTGTGCGCCGTTTGTACTTCAATATTAGGTTTTTTTCAAGTTTTTGCTTGTAACTTTTGTAGCAAAGAAGCATACACATAAATACATAAGAACAATCCAAACTTGAAATTTCACCCGCTAAGTATACGCACCTGGTTTGCAGAGATATTTGTTTAAAAAATTACATTTTTTACAATATTTAAAATTGTTTGTTCTGTGTGTATTTATTTTAAATAAGCATTAGCTATAGTTTTAACACATTCTGTTCAACGCAGAACACAAACTAAGAACAGGTTGACGCCAATTTCACATAGCTACATTGTGTGAGCCGATTAAATATTTTTTTACAAATTAGTGGGAGACAGCGGGGACTGTTAGAAAACAGGCGTTTATTAAAGGTCCAGTGACGCAGAATTTGAGACGTCAAAACATGTTATGTCAGAACTGTTGTGGCATAAATTTGGATATTTTCCGCATAGAATGAGTTATAAAACTGAAAAATCCAGAGGATTAATAATATATACTAAGTGACAATATAAATGACAATTTTTAAAATTACTTCCTGTAATTAAAGAATTTCAAGAAGCGGTTTGCCAAATTAAAAATTTCCTTAATATAAAGATTGCAATGCGTATTTAAACTTTTCTCCCAACAATATATATCCGTGATCAGTTCTTAATTTGAAAATGATCATTTTAAATTCAATAGATAAGATAAGTAGAATATTGGCATATGAGGATAGTTTAAAAGTAATGGTGGATACGGTCGGTCTCTTTGCCACACTTCGATTAGCCCAATTTTATATAATTTTTATATTCATTTTCGCATTTCACTGGTTTTGACACTGACTGACATTAATCAAGTGGGTTATGTTGACAATCTCAAAAGCGCCATCTATTGGTATTTTATTTGTCTATATGGAGAAAATTCGTAACTTTTTGTGTTTTAAAATTTTTTAATAAAAGAAAAACTGAAATTTGCAGATTTTGGGAATCTACAAATTAGTTTATATAAAATTTTGTAATAAATTTCATAGTTTTCATATAAATTAAGAAAATTCTTTTTTTGACATTTCTAATGCATTTTTATAAGTTAGGTATTAAAATATCGATCTGAAACCAATTTAATTCAACGTCTAGGTTTAACTTACTTTAAAATGAAACAACTTCTCTTTTCATTTGTTATTTTGTTCAAATCGAGGTGAGAATTTATGGTAATTTTGGAAAAAGAATTGACCACCACGTGTTGCCAACGTAATCAATCAAAACAAATTTTTGGGCGGCATAACTAAAGCTTACTTTCAATATATTCACCTAATCTCAGAACGCTATTGTAAAAACTATTTGAGTTATGAGTGACACTCATACACTCACACATATATACATGTATATAGACATTTTTCTAAAAACCACTTTTTTAGTTCGGAGACCTCCAAAACGTATATTTCCATTTTGAATTATTGGTTTGAACCCAATACTTTTCCCTATTTATAGAGAAAAGTAAAAAAGCGGTTCGAGCGAACCGGTGCAAACTGGCTGAATTGCTGCTTTTGTATATTTTGTTTATATTTAGGTTATAGTACGATCTAGAGAAAATAACAGCAATATCAATCTAATCTGATATATAAGCTGATCTAGATTTGTTTTTGTTACTCTTAATTGTTTGTTAGTTTTATAGTCTTGTATTGATTATTTCAATTATTTATTGCACTCGAGCAAATAATCAAATTATTATTATTGTAATTAAAATAATATTTTGACATTTACACTGTCAAAAATGTTTTGATTATAACTGTTATTTTAATAAATTTGTAAAATGGTAAGATTTGTACGGTAATCGCCTGTGGGAATGTTCTTAGGCAGGCCGTGGTGACCATAATTATTATCATCATCAGTTCCCATAGTATTGTAGTAATAAATTTAAAAAAAATAAAAACATGACATGAAAAACTCTGAGTAAATTAAATTAATTTTATGCAAATTTTCTTACTGGTCTAACTGGGTATTGAGCAAAATTCCCACTTGTAGTCGTGAACCTTGAAAATTCCCACAGATCCAATTTTATCATTTTACAGAATTGAGCAGTCAATTTTGCTATTTGACTTGGATACAAATTATTTTGCAAAGATCCTTTCGAAAAATCGATGAACAACTAAAAATTTTAAAATAAGATTCATACTGTATCCTCGTGTAAACTTACATCAATGTCATCTGCTTGACGATTCAGCTTCAAAAATACATTTGTTGATTTAACAAATCTTTTTTTGAACACAGTCTGGCAATCTATTGTACATATTGATTGATTTATTGTATGACATTCGCATCTTGTTTCTTCAACTTTGTAACCTTTTTTGGTGTTTTCAAAAGAAGCCCCATTTGCTGACTGCAGTTATTTAATAATCTTTAAAAAAAATTTAGCTAGATTTCAACTTACGTAAGTAATAATTGTTATTAAGAATATCTGCACAAACATGTTGAATCAGATTATATTTTTTGTTTATTTTATACCAACAAAAATTATCCGGTCGATTAATCCCACAAATTTTTATTCATTACATGGCACAACTAAAAAAAGATCAATACATTATCTCAAGGATTTTATCTAAATTATATTTTAATGCTTTAATAATTGAGTAAAATGCGGTAATTTTAGTGAAGAATATTTTAATAATTTCTTTGTATAATTTTTTATTTCAAAATTATTTAAAAAACTTGTTATTTTTAATATTTTATTAAAAACAAAAAT
>JARJEC010158872.1:0-18491 GCA_030264575.1 Tachinus sp. AB-2021 | reverse complement strand
CAAGTTTCAATGCGGAAAGTTAGGCATTTGCGGCTGGAAGTTTGTTTCTTTCAGGCTACCTACCAAATCCTCACAATGGTTTTATTGGCTTTGAAGGGAAAGTTATAATTTACACTAATGCCGCGTCGCGGTTTCAAATTGAAACTAATTTACCGCATTGTTTGATAATATGATTTATTTGTTCCAAGACTAGATTTATGTGTCGATAGTTAATGTTAATTCCGAGTTTTATCATTTCAAGTTGGATCAATTTAGATCAGATTTAAATTATGCAGAGTAAATTTTCTTTTGCATAAAACTGGATATTTTTTTGGATATATATCCATCATAATCACTCACTAAACTGTTTTTAATTGATTGTTTGTCTATATAAATATATTTTTCTGTAATTGTTAGCCACTTGATAAATGATAAACCTTCATAAGTCGAAACTCGAGTCGCCTATATTTTTATTTTTAATAAATAAAATTTTTGTGGTTAAAAACATAACAATTTTTGTTTTATTTATTTCTAATAATGAAGTACCATATAGTAGAGGCCGAAACCATCCTTATGATTAATAATTAGTGTTTCAGTTGGTATAGAGCCCATTTTTACTCCCAAACATGGCCTCACATGGACTACAATTCGATTTTTCTTCAATTGAACAAAATGCAATCCTTTTGACGATATGCTTATATTATTATCTATTAGCTATGAATACAGAATATTTTCTACGACCTGATTTGTTCTCTCTACCGACGACTTTGAGAGTGCCTGGGTTTTCCATGTTCTATTATTAATTTAGGCCATGTTGCAGTACAGGACAATACGATTAGCAAATTCTCTGCCATTGTTGAGCTGTAGAATATTATGTACTCCAAATATTATAAAAATATCTAAAAGTACATGATTTCTTTGGCTATTTTGGTCTTAAGTAAGCGAGATCTAGATCAAGTGACGCTGTTGAACTGATGCCAGAACTATCAACACAACACTGTTGATAATTCTTTGATAAATCTTTCCATAATTTAACTGAAGAAAATTGTCAATTAAACAAAACTATAATGGAATTAAATAATGAAATATTAAAGCTGCGCAAAGAACTTATGAGTAAAAATAATATAATTGTTACATTTAAAAACGCTCAAAAAAAGCGTTAGAAGAGCTCAATTAATAAATTAGACAATCTTGAACTTCTTGTCAACGACACAAATCGCCAGGTATTATGCTTTAGTGAAACTTGGACATCGAATAATATCAATTTAATGAAAAAAAAACAACAACTTTAAATTAGTAACATATTTGAACAGATGTGCTCAAATACATGGGAAGGTGTATTAATATTTGTATAATCTCATGCAAACTGTATCAAACTAACTCAAGTAAAAAAAATATCAATATATGTAAGGAGATAAAATGTTGTTCTGTTGTTGTCAAAGTTGCAACAAAAAAAATCTGTATTATAACTATATATAGGCTCCCATCAGAAAATATATGCATTTTTATGTTACGACTAGCACAAATCCTTGACTGTGTTCATGAACATTCGAATTCTATCATACAATGTGGTGATCTTAATATAAACAATTTAGCAAATAATATCAATACCTATATGCTGCGTGATTTATTCGACTCTTATACGTTGATTAATAAAATAAGCAAACTCATAAGAATAGTTTGCAATAAAAATGATAATGTCCAAATATAAATGTAAGCTCAAATGCCAACATTCTTGGAGTTACAATTGACAACTATCTTGTACGCCAAATATTAACAAGATATGTAAGAAACTAGCAAAGGCTACATTTGCCTTAATTAACCTAAGATAGTCCTTACCTGAAGATCAACTTATTTCAGCCTATTGTGGCCTTGTGTATTCCCATTTTGTGTGGGGACAAGCAATACAACTTCAGAGGGCATTTGTAATGCAAAAACGCATAATACAAATTATCTTCAATATGAAATCCGCAGAATCGTGCCGTGATATCTTTAGAACTAAAAACATCCTAACTGTATATTCTCTGTACATATATACAAAATTACCATATATGCTTTTAAAAATAATAACAAGTTTTCCCGGAAAAATTGTACCATTCTTATAATAGGAGAAAGGAAAATCACTTACACTTAGCACCGTTTAAAGTGGTAAATTATAAAAAGTCTCCTATTCGAACAAATGGCCAGATATTTAATAAATTGCCTGAATATATCAAGCAAATAAAATATGAAAACCTAATCAAAAAGAAATAAAAGTCATATCTTGTAAGCAATATTTTTACCACATAAAAGAATTTTACGAGCCGGTAGTGTTAATACACTTTGCATGTTTTTGTAAATTTTCTAATTAATTTTCATTATTGTCTGCATTAACTGACAAACTATTATTTTATGTTTTGCAAATCTGCAATTTATATCTATGTAATGTTACCACTTTTACTTATATTTATATTTTTGACTTGTCATTCTTTGTATTTAGTTGACTAATAAATACTTACTTACTTACTTACTTACTTACTTATTTAATACCAGCTATTAAGCCCATACGGATAGAATACATACTATCTATAATTGATATAAAGAAGTTCTTTCCAGGTTCATTACTTTTCTTTTAATGTCTTCGATAAAATTTTGTTATCATACAGAACAGAAAATCAAATATATTAAAAAATTTCACCAATGACGTCATTAACATTTTCGATTACTTGTCATAGAAACAACAAGTATTTTTAATTTCCATTATTTTTTCTTCTTTACAACAATGATTAAATTATACAATAATAAACAACAAATGTAAGAACATTATCACGTCAGATAACAATTTTTAAACAATATATCAAAAATCATTGATTTAAGACTTTTTGTTGTTGCCAAAGAGCTTGATTCTATTCCTACTAGGTAAAAAATCTATTATTAGAATCAACATTGATACGAAGATGTATTGTTCACCTAGTTAAACTTACGTTGCGTATCTTTAACATTTTCTCAGTATTTGTATGTCTTTTTTATTGTATGATTTTTTTAAACGAATAGCAGAAACATTATACTAGCTAAAATATGTTTTAAATGTTATAATATAGTAAGAAAATATAAAAAACTGTGTAATTATAAAATCTTTTGAGATGTTCCAAAATATATAACAATTGTGTAGAAAAGTTATAAAAATATTGAGAATTGTTAGATAGAAATCATAATAAAGCAGTACAAAACACCAATATAAATGTAAAAACGTTATGCAAACTAATTTGAAATATTTATCAATGTTACAAATTCTTAATTTAAAAAACTGTGCATATTGGTGGTCCATATTATCGCTGCTACTCATAATATTGCTTCTCATTGTCACTAATATAGGACTTTTGTTCTAACGCTCCATTAGATGTTTTACAAGAAAAATGAGATGATTTGACGAATAAAATATTAAAATATTAATAAAGTGTCCCGACTTTATTATTATTTTTTGTCGTTTTATATACGATGGACCACATAAAGCGTTACGAATATTTACCTAAAAAACTATACATTCTAGAAAAGGTTTATTTAAAGAAAACTAATATTAACAAGGGACATCTGATTCTAAAAACAATTCTTTACTTCTAACTCCCAGGGGGTGGGACAACTTTGATATTTTAAACAAGAATCCCCGAAAAAATACATGACTTTTGTATGTAATATTTTTGCCTGATAGATATCGATGTAATCGACAAAAGCAAAATTGCAAACGGTACGCTGTATGTTACTGTATCAACTATCACGAGAAAAGTGTAAAACACAAAAGTCACGTATTTTTCCCATAGTATCAGAATTTGCAACAAAAATGGGGTTATTTATAATTTTAAAGTTCCCGCCGAAAAAACGTAACTTTTGTATGTAACATTTTTCACGTTGCGTGATAGTTGGCACTGTACCATTTTCAATTTGTTTTTTGTCGATTACAGCGCTATTTATTGCGCAAAAAGAAAAGCGTTACATATAAAAGTCAAATATTTTTTTGGTAGAATCTAAATATAAAAATAAGGTTCTTCTTTAAGATTTCAAGCAAAATCACACAATCTTTTAAATAGTTTCTTTCTAACGGACTACATTATGAAACCGTTAATAATGAGTTACGATTGATATTTTAAAATTATTCCAAATTTTGTGGAGAAATTAATAAGATTAAAACTTCATAGTTATTTCACTTTTCAAAATTGCCTTGGTGTTTTAAAAATAAATCTAATAAGATTGACATTAGTTTGAGAAAAACTGAGTTATTGAGTTATTAAAATCTTAATTATTTTTTCTATATCTTCAAATTTTTAAGATCCTCTGCAAATTTTTATTTTTTAAATTTAAATAATAATATAATTATACTTTTAAATATTACAATATAACACAATTTCATACAATATGATTTATCGTAAAACATACTTTTTCTAAATAATTTTTTAAAATACCGCCGTGTGTTGGCCATAAATAGTACTAAATAAAACAATAAATTAAAATAATAAACAATATGAAAAAGTGTACATATACTAAATACCGTATATAAGCACCCCCGACAAATTCTTGTACAAATAAACAGAGAGAGAAAGAGTTGGCGTGCACATAAACTATTAACGTAGACTAATTTTAATTATACACCGCGGGCTATCATAATTTATTGAAAAATAAATTATTCCGGCCGCATAAAATTCACATAAAAGAAAATATCGCCAGGGAAAACGTTTACAAGTATAGCGAAAGCGGCTGTGAGTGTGTGCGGAAAAATATTGATATTATATATTCTATAAATAAAATATTAATTGTCTTGAAAGCATGGAACGGAAATTCCACAACGTAGTCAAAACATAATAATACTACATTATTAAATTAACTATAGGGCTCTTAGAGGTTTCTAGTCTAACGTAAAATTAGAATTGGGTGTTTATTTACCACAAAATGTTAAAAACAAAGTTTTTATAAGTATTAACAAACAGTTTATACGACAAATTAAAACGTACGTCTGAACTTACCTTAAGTGAAATCATTAAGAAAAGTTCTACAATTCAATATTATATTTGATAATAAACGTTTATTTATATAACTATATATTACAGTTTTGGCAATATACATGAATCTTGTGCTACTTCAAGCATATCAAATGTTAATGTATAATTATATGCAGTGACTGTAAAGTCTGGGTATTATCGGCATAAACATTTTTTTCAATATTGCTTATATGTACGAAATTAATTTAATTAAACCAAATTTCATTATGACAGCCGTGCAGTTTAGTTTGTAAGGAACGTGTTCAAATCTGAACAGGAAATTGATAATGCACCAATGGGTTGTAATGATACTTTTATGCGAGTTTGATGATTTAGTAGTGATGTGTTAGTGTGTGGGAGATGTTGTTTGCAAACATTAAACTCTGTTTACTTGAAGGGGAATTTCCAAATGCATATATGATTATTTTATAAAGTGGAATGTTTAGTGCTGCGACTAATATCATTAGTCCCTTTATTGCGCGACGTCTTCTCTCTAGTAATTGTACACAAGGAGCTGATCCAATTCAGTTTTCTAGATGAAACACTGTTTTATGCACACAAACAACATCTCGCCTTATCAAACAAGAGAAATATGAGACGATAAAAGTTTAATTAAATTTAGTTTTTAATAATGCAGAAGGTGAATTTGATTCAAAATGAAATTGGTATTAGTTTAAAGTTTCCAAGGAAGGTGAAGCAATACTTTAATTAAGTAACAGCTGATGCCCGATTAGACTCCAGACTTGCCAGTCGCCACCAAGCGCAGACAAAGAATAATGAACAGTTTGCGTTTTGAACCACGGATTTAAAGCCGATATTTCTTATGTAAAAATCTATGGTTCAGAAACAATTCACTCTTATTTAGCAAAATGAAACCCTATTAAATCATATGGAATTATCTATGCTTCTTTTCCACTTTATTTTTTTCGTACACAATTATTTTTTTATTTTTTGGACATTATTTATATTACTTACTAATTATAATACAGTCACCACATGAGTTCAAACCTTCTTTATATTATGTTTTGTTGTAAGTATAATTTATATTTTATTTGTACACAGTATGAAATATCCAATGCGCTCAATGTTATCATAGACTACATATATGTACATCATCACTAACAAACGTAAATTTTTCTATTTACTTGAATATAAAATTTATTTACCAAGCTTCCATTCGCATTAAATATTTCCATTAATTTCGTAACATACATTTTATACAGTAATTCATGTAATTTTGATTTTATTATTTACCTATATTAAACTTAATCATATATTATTTATCTAACCAATTATAGCAACGGAGCGGATTTAAAAATAATTTATTGTAATAAATAGGAACATCTCTTCACTGTGTCAGTGCAAATTATTCAATTGCATCGATTTAACATTTAATAAATTTACATTATTTAAAGTTACATAAATGATGTATAAAAATAAGTTAATATGTATCTTTATAAAAAAAAAACAATGCTGCTTTTTTAGTTGTTTGCGACATAACTGTCATTTATTTAAGTTTTTACAATGATGCTATCAAAATTATGATGCATCAAGTGCAAGATATCAAAATGTAATTTAAAACCTTTCAATAAATTTAATTAAACTTATTAACTGTTCATTTAGTCATAATTAATTTTGTTTTTGAATTTCAAAACTCTAATTCGGTTTGTTAAGATTTTGGCTCCCCATTTTATTTTATATTGTATTCATTACTGTATAAAATCTCCTTCTTCAATAATATTAAAAAATGCAACAAAAAGATAAAATTAAAATATACACTTCACTTGGTCGTTATTGCATTCTTATCACAAAAACTGCGTCTTTGTTTAATTACGTTATGTTATGCATTTCGCTTGAATATATATACAAGTTTTATAATTATTTATACATATTCCACCACCGTTTCATGTTTAAAATTTAATAAAGGTTAATACAATTGGGAAAATTCAGCAGTCACAAAGTTCGACGATTCCACATTCGATAAAACTAACTCTCTGTTAGTTTTAGGAATCATAAAACTTCTTAATAAATATATTGCATAATAACTTCGTATTTTCCTTTTTATCACCTCATAAGTAGCAGCTTATTACTGAAGAATTTTCCATTATTTCTTTAATCATATGCTGTTTTAAGTACAGTTCTTGAGGTTCAAATTGATTAACGTTGATAAGAAAACTTTTGTTATTGACTATTAAGTTATGATGAGTAGAGTAGCTTGCTTCAATGGAGCGAGTGTTGGAGGGCATGGAATGGATGCTCTTTGACATCGGGACTCCATTTATTAGCTGTAACAACACGGGTCCATTAGTATACAACAACATACGTGAGACTCGGACGTATCATTACCTTTGTAATACATCTCCTTGTACATACTTGGACAGCTATTCTGTAACATTAAATATAGAAATTAGGATGGATTTGCATAACTTTACAGGCGGTCGGTCGGCACGCGAAATATTTGTACCTTGTTAATATTCTCACATTAAATACCGGCATTTTACTTATACTTATTATATGGTTGGATAATGCTCTATAATTATTTCATTTAGACAATTTATATACTTTTAAGCGAATATTTATTATATTAAACTAATTATAACATAGTTTACTTACACATTATTTTTACATTTTTTAAAATAAATGTAATAATTTTCTTTAAAAAATATGTAACATCACGTTAAATTACATTAGTTTATATTTGATAAAGTATTTACAGGATGGCTTATAAGTAAAATACAAATAAAACTTATTTAAATTACCAATACTCGGTGAATTTTAAAGACTTTTTGTAATGGCTCTTACATAGAGAGATAATAAGTGGGTCTAAAAAAATAAACGGCAACAAAGTTAATGATTTTTGTGCTAGGGTAAGTATAATAAGTATGTAAGTACTGAGTTTTTCAAAATAATAAATATACAGCTGTCCACAAATGTATGGGATTATGTAATCAGTTCATTTCACTTTTGCTGCGTTTTTAAAATTGTGCACCAAACAATATTAACTTTTAACTGTCAGAGAAGCATTGATAGGTTAATACATCTTACCAGAATTGCAGCATTTTTATTTCATAAATTAAAGATAAAAATGTGAACTAAAATTTATCTTGCATATTTTGAATGTATTTATTTAATACACATATTTTTCTATATATTTAGCTTTAAAAAAATTATAAAAACTTTCAAAATACTTATTTTATTAGAAAAATACAACTCCGTTTATTTAAATTAAATTAAAACACATAGGATATTATGAAATTTAGTTTAACATTTATTAAATTAAATTAACTTACTTAATTTGAGTCTCACAGGTTTTGAATTATTGATTTCTAAATTAAATACTCTAGATTGGTGTATATTTTATATTTTAAATATAAATATCGATTTGTACATTTTTATTTGTTTTCATTTGTGTTTAATAATAAATATTAGTAAATAAACGTTGTATTATTGTGATTGTGAGTAAATAATAGAACAATTGTGATAAATTGTTGCGCTTATAATTTTTAAATGTAGTAGTTTAAATAAATTATATCTGAAAGTCAATGATTCTGGCAGCAGTTGTATCCTGAAAGTTGGCGTTTGCAATTACTGTAGCTAAAAGTGACTCCTACTGCAAAAACCTTCAGACCACATATATTGGCCTGAAAGTAATTGACATTCCAAATTTTTCACTGTCACTTTAAGTCATAACACACAAATCAATTAAATGTTAAACTGCAGCCGCCTAAAAAATTTGTGTTCACCACGGCCAAAATATTCTTAGCTGTCCTCGCCTGATGCTCGCCTCGCTCGCTCTTCTCGCAACTCTCAGACTCGTTCAGCAAAATAGCAATTTCTGGCCTTGATAAACAAATAACTATTTTAGGCGCCTATATCTAAAAGTCAATGATTCTAGCCGCACTTCGATCCTAAAAGTTGGCGTTTGCAATTACTGTAATTAAAAGTGACAGTTCCCTTCTGCTAAAAACTTTCAGGCCGTATGTAGCAGTATTTGAGTCAATGATTCTGGCCGCAATTGGATCTTGAAAGTTGGCGTTTGCAATTGTAACTGTAACTAAATGTAACATTTTCCTACTGTAAAACACTCTCAGGCTGCATATAGTGATCTAAAAGTGTTTGACATCACGAAATTGACACTGTCACTGTAGCTACATAACACATAAATCAAGGCGCCTAAAAATACTCTTAGCTGTTTTTGCTTCATGTTCGCCTCTTCTCGCAACTCTCAGACTCGTGCAGCAAAGTAGCACTTTCTGGCATTGATAAACAAATAACTATAAATCTGTCAACTAATATTGCAATTTTTTTCAAGTTTTTCTAAAGAAATTGCTCAGAGAATGAAATAAAACGTTGTACATTGTTGGGCAAATGATTTTCCTTTGATCTAAATCGTTACTGTACAACCTCATTTAGCGGACTTATAACGTAAATAACTATTGCATAGTAATAAAAATAGAATTATTTTATTATATTTGGTATTTAACACAAATAGAAACAAATAAAAATGTACAAATTAATACTTATTTTTGGAATGTAGAATACATGATCAAACTAGAGTATTTAATTAGGAAATCAATAATTTAGCACATGTGAAACACAAATTAAATATGTATTTAATAAATTTCATAATATTCTATGTATTTTAATCTAATTAAAAACTAGACGTCGCAATGCGCACTAAAAATTTTCCCCAACAACATATTTCCGCCATCAGTTCTTTGCGTTTACAAGAATCATTTTATTTTAATTAAATTTTTTCAATGTGTTGGTTGAGAATAGTATAAAAGTAAAAGTGGGATCTGGTCGGTGTGTTCGAAGCACATTGCTTCCCGGAATTTATGTAATTTTTATTTATATATTCGTATTTTGCGGGTTTTGACACTGATTGACATTGATCACGTGGATTTGGTTTTTCGCATTAGACCATCTCGACATCCATTGGTTTTATATTTTTTTTTAATTAGAAAAGTAATAAATTTCTATATTTTTTGTGTTTTGGAATTTTTTTATAAAACTAAAACCAAAATATGCACATTTTTGAGATCTGTAAATAGATCCTTTTGACATTTCTAATACGTTTCTATAAGTGAGGTATTAAAATTTCAACCTAAAACTAATTTAATTTAATTTCTAGGGTAAACTTACTATAAAATTGAAAAACTACCTTTCTACATTTGTTATGCTGTTGAAATCAAGCCCGTTTATGGCGATTTTTGAAGGAATTTTGATAACCACATGTTGCCAAGTTAACCAATCAAAACGAATTTTTGGGCGGCACAACTATAGCACTTCTAACATATTTTTCAAATTTCACACACATACACATACACATACATAGAAACATTTTTCTAAAAACGTCCAAAGCATATATATATATATATATATATATATATATATATTGCCGTTGAAATTTCAATTTTTATATTTTTAATATAATACTTTTCCCTATGTAGAGAAAAATGTAAAAACGGTGTTGTATTCTTTTAATTAAGAAAATATTTTTAAAGGTTTTTATATTTGTTTTAATGCTAAATAAATATATTCAAAATATGCAAGATAAATTTTAATTAACATTTTTATCTTCAATTTAAGAAATTAAAAAGATGAAATTCTCGTACTGCATAATAAGGTAGAAAAAAATGCTAAGCCCCATGAGCGACGGCTTGTATAATGTTTACTTCTACCTCACTTTTGATGAGACAAATGCATTTCAAGTGTTGGTAGAGTTCACTAGCTTAAATGATAAGTAACTTTGGTCACACACTAAACTAATTTTACTAGAGCAGCATAAATATATTACATGATTACATAATTCTAAACATTTATAGACACCATATGTTTAATGCGGGACTGATGAAAATAATGACATTTTATAAAATTCATTGCAAGAAAAACTTCTGATATTATATAGGGTTATTCAATATAATGACAACAAATTTCTCGCAAAAACTTCCAACTTTTTATAATTTATACAGGATTGTTCAAAATTATTGACATATTTAGATATTACATAAATCAGGTCGGAAAAAGAAACAGGAAAATTTTTTTTCAAAACTAGTAATTAAATCTTAATATTATCCAAACAAAAAAAATCACAGAAAAAAGAACAGAGCCAACAACTTTACCACAGTAAAAGACAGTATAGTAAAAAGTTTTAAACAAGTTGGATACAGAAGCATAGAAATAAATAGAACAATAATGATCAAGGAGGAGTTTCCAAGGATCGAAGGGAAAAAATAATAAATATCAAGAACGGAATGACATGTAACAAAAAGTTATAACATTGGCTATGAAAAAAAAACACGATATACAAAATAATAAAAATAAAAACGGATATAAGAAACAAGAAAACATAAATGGCAATACAATCAGAGACCCGACAGTGCAAAAAGATCTATTTTCAATACTACTTAGATTTCGTATGTATCGTTATGTGATAACAGCCGACATATGTAAGATGCACCGATAAATTTGGGTACATAACGATGATCAACAATATTTACAGATCGTATAGAGAGAAAATTCGTCATTACCATCAAAGACGTATAAATTAAAGACTGTAACATATGATGCAACTTCTGCATAATACCTTGAATGAACAGATGCAATATCCACATGTTTCAGCAGTTGTACTACAGGACTTCTGCGTATATGAGTGTATAACAAGAACTGATTCAATTGAAGAAACTACAGAACTTTACAATGATTTTATGCCCATGTTGAAGGTGGTTTTTAATTGCACAAATAAAGATCAAACATAGGCTTAAAAAAGAATCGCATTGATGAAAACATTACAATTGCTATAGAATTCATCGACAGATTCAATACAATATGCACCAATATATGACAACCAAACTGAACGAATAACAAAGCAAAAAATCTTATCTAAAATATCACAATTAACAGGTTTGGTTGGACATACAGTAATACAGGCAAAAATTTTAATGCAACCTATTTGCAATTATAAGTAGATTGGAATTCATATAGCTATATATACATATATTCTGGCAACAATATAAAAATGATCTTACATCCGTCGATTTACAAGCAAAACACATTAAGTCATAATTTTCTCAAATTGAGTACTTTGCATTAATCTGTAAATCACATACATACTTACTTGCTGATACAAAAATCATTATTAAATATTCTCAGAAATATATGTTGTAACACATGCTAGAATAAAAATGTCAATTGTCGAGTATACATTTGGAAAATAATACAGTTAAAAATTAAAAATTAATTATTATAATTATTAATTTCATTTTGAACTTAATATATTGTAATATAATTGACCGTTACTACGTATTAATCCATTATATTTATGAAATAAAACAATTTACTATGTTTTTTATCACGATTATGTGTTTTTGCATGTAGACCAACGACTCATCAATACAAAACGAATACACGTCACGTTTACGACTACCAAGCATAAGGTATGCTTAGAATTTAAAATTTCATGGGTTTTACGACGGAAGCAGCGTATTTTTTGTTGCTTATATATCAGAAATAATGTTTCAATTGGCACATTTATAACTAATTTGTTGTGTGCAAAATCCAAAGTTTAAACCATTGCAAACAAAATAGCTACCTCAATTAGAATTAGGTGCAGCTGTTATTGTTGCTAGGTTGACAAAAATGGTAAAGAATGCACTAAAACTACACTTTTGTAACAAATTCTATTGGTCAGATTCAACCATAGCTCTTGAATGGATTCGATCATCTTCTAGTCGATGAAAAATTTATGTAGCAATTCATGCAAAGTAAAATAGCTGACAAATTAAAATTGGAAACATGTTCAATGCAACTCAAAGATCTAATATTGTGGTAGCACGAACCAGAGTTTTTATTAAGAAAATAGTCATCAATATAAGAATTCCGACAATCTTTGCTGAAGCAAAATAAGTAATGTTATTTTCAGTAATTGGTGCATACAATACCATAAACTAAGTGGTCTTCGCTACCTAAACTAAAAAAAGTTAAAGAGAAATCTGGCTACGGTATTGAATTCTAAATCAAAAAGTGCCAATAAGATGTGTTAATCCTGTTGCAATAACTGATGAAATACACCAAAAAAAAGCCATAATAGCAATTGTTTTATCTTGGAAACGAAAGATGATAGAAAAACTCTTTACTACCAATAAACGAATCACCTAAAATTAGCTCTAAACAGCCTTATCAGAATTTATCTAACATTATTAGTTTCGAAGATAGCCTACAGTAACGTCAAATTTCACCACAAAAAAGATGCGCCTCCGGTAGAAATATAAGCTCTCAGCTGCCAGCATAAGTATATAAAATGTTAATATTGTTCACTAAATGCAAAATAAAGTAAAAAGTGTGATTTTCAACTACAAGCTGTTGCACAAAGTTTCAGAATTTTTACTTATTTGTGGTAGTAGATAAAGTATAGTACTTAACTAAAGTTGTATATCGATTACATACTCGTAAAAACTTACGCGTTTTTAATGTTTTTAAAACTTACACGTTTAATGGTTTTTGTAAATATAACTATAATTTATTCTTCGCAAGTAAATTGCCATTTTTTAGTATTTTGAAAATGGTGAAAAAATAACAAGGATAAAGAAATTCAATAATAAACATAATCAAATTCTTAAATAATTTCCAAAAATTCCAAAAATAATTTATGAATTTTTCTTTTTTGATTTAAATAAAAATGCAAGTTAAAATAATCGTTATCATCAGATGAAGATAAAAATTCTAAAAATACATATTTGGATTCATATCAAACATTTCAAATTTGGCGTTTGCTCTTACATCAGCACTAGCTATTGAAAATCGAACACCTTTTATGCTATTTATATGGTAAATCAAATATGCAAGCAGTAAGAAAACGCTACGTATTTTATAAATCAAACACTAAATTTTATTGCATAACATTGTATGATGTAGATCAATGCAGTTTAACAAATATTTATTTCGACATATAGGTTTCATTATCGATGGTGATTATTAGTATCCACCCTGTACATAACCCATAAAAATATTTGTATTTATTGCCAAAAATAAATAGATATACAGAATACAAATGAAATATAAATGTCGCTGAAATTAAAACTCGTATGCAACAGGCATAACAAAAAAGACAATGAATGCTAAATAGGTCAGTCAAATTAGATATAAAAAAACCGTTTGACGAATTAATTCCCAGCGAGCTAAAAATCATTGTAATATATAAATACGTGTAATCTGAGTTTGCATCACAAACTCATTCTGCTCTGAATTTAATATTGAATGGGATGTAATTTTTTGCCCAAGCTACAAACAAAAACTGAAAAAAGTGCAAAACTTTAGAAAACTTAAATTACACTAATTTTAACTGGTCTAAAATAGCACCAACCAGTTAATCAAAACTGAAGGTTTTAACCAGTCGTTTTTAGATCGCTTTATTTTAGTTGTGCCAACACTTTTCCGATTTTAGGTATGGTCTATCTACTGCGTTTTATACGACTAGCTTAGCTTCTGACAGTAACAAATCGCAATAAATTGCAAGGCTTCCGATTCAATCGTTTAATTGCATGCGTTTATTCTCAGCGTTTAATCACAGTAGATAGACTTTACCGGTATGTGACGTTAACCCTGTACTTACTGACGTATTTTGCAATATACACAGACATTTTTACTATTTTATTATTATAAGGGCCGACCCATAGTAAAGATATTATCTTCACGCGTCTGAGCATTGATCACAAATATTTGTGTAATTTAGTCACTATGAAATTTTGCCTATGTGTAGTTATGTCCATATGTAATTCTGTTGATGTGTAATCCGCGTAATTTTGACGTGAAGTTCTATCAAGTACCCCTTTTTTCAAAAATACATACTGACATACTGTTAACATGGGTGCCAGTTTCTCCTTTCCCTTAAGTTTCACCATTCAAAAAACTTAAATGAATAGAATGGAATGTCGTACTTTTCATTTGTATTTCATAGTTATTAGGTAATTATATTAATGGTGGATTTAAAAGAAAATAACTATAATTTATTATATATATTATATATTTAAACAAGTAATCTTAGGAAAAACGCTGCTGATGTAACAATTGTTTTGCACTTTTACAATTTATTCATATTTAAAATGTATTTATGTAACATATAAATATTAAAAATGTATAATTTGTTCTAACTGCAACATTAAGTAATTATCAGCAATTGGTGAAATTTGTCTGTAAATTAAATGGCAATACTGTATGAAGTTTTGCAATTGCACTAAATGGAATAGATATAATATACACAGAGGAGTGCATATATGGATGAGTATATGAAGCATACATTGAAAAATTGTGAAGTTTCAAAACAGTTTTACCGCAAATACATATACAGAGCCCGAATCATCGCCGGAGCCTGGTTTCCAATTTCCGGATTTTCCGAACACATACATGAGTTTTGGAATATTTAGATTCGTTAGCTCAGCGCCGGTATAATTCTGGCCAGTGTGTGTTTCTCATTTCCGCGTAGTTATACTTTACCGATTCAGTTTCCGGTTCTAAATT
Source organism: Tachinus sp. AB-2021 (assembly GCA_030264575.1). NCBI lineage: Eukaryota > Metazoa > Arthropoda > Insecta > Coleoptera > Staphylinidae > Tachinus > Tachinus sp. AB-2021. The sequence goes on along the minus strand of JARJEC010158872.1, from coordinate 2,985 downwards.
TTCATTCTTAGTCACCCATTCAAAGCACGTACTGCATTTACTCCATTAGCGCATTCACATTAAAATGCAACGATTATACCAGGATAATTACTAAATAAACTACTCCCTTTACTATATAACCAGCGAGCTATATTATACTTTATTTTTATAGACCCTGTTCGACACAATTAATCATTCACTTTTCGGCCATGTTCATTAATTTGTCTTAAAATAATAAATAATCAAGATAAATCGTTCCGATTCATTTCCCTCCATTGTGTCGAAAAAGCAGAACCTCCGAATATACTGATAAATACGTCAATTACATAACAGTTGTACAAAATGAAATTTAAAAAATACCCGTTGTATAAATATTAATAGCACAGACGCACACATATTAAAAGCTGCTATGAGATAAATGAGGTATTTAGATTATGTGCGGGCGAAAAATAATAAAGTAAACTGACGAATGTTTCCTGGGGTTGAACGGCGAATGAATTTACACGCGGCGTTGTTTCTAAAGCGGACGCGACGTCAATTGACTTTATATAATATAACGACGCCGATAATAATAATGATTATGATTTTCTTTCCGGGGGTTTTACAGGGGGAGTTGAAATTATCCACCTCCCTGATTCTAAATGTTACACATAAACGTTCTAAATTTAGCACTTAAAATGCGGATATAAAATTTTATTTCCTGTAATATACCGGTCTGACAGTTTTCTATAATTTCCAGGGGCCCCGGTATCATAATAAAAAAACGTAGATCCTACTTTAGCCAATGTATGTCTGCCATTTAATAAACGTTTTCACACACGGAAATAATATAAGCATTTTATTTCTATATTAGGTTTTTTTACATAATATATTAGATGTCAGTTATTTATAAATATAGATTTTGTATAACATGTTATAACACATGTTGAGCGAGTTTAGTCTATACAGGGTGTCGCTCGTAACTAACGGATCATGTAGTAATTAGAGATATTAGTAGTAGTAGTTCGAAACACAATATGTTGCTTGAGAAAATATACCGGCATGGGATTACAGGTGTAGTACTAAATTGGTTTCAATCGTATCTGGCAGATCTCAAATTGTTGAAATCGGAAATAAGTGCTGTAAACCACAGGCTATAACAATAGGGGACCTCAAGGATCCATCGTATGTCCCATTTTATATTTGATATCCTCATAGAAAGAAATCTTTTGTAGAATGTCTAATGTCATTAGATAGCGTATACAAACAAATTATAAAATGGGTTGACAATAATAAACTTGTTATTAACAAAAATAAAACACCATGTATATTGTACAAAAGTAAATTATCAATGCTTTCCGCACCAACAGTTGTCAACCTAAACAATGACACTGTCAATAAGTGCAATCGGCAAAAATACGCGGTGTAACCTCAGATAATTTTATAACTTAAAGTATCATATAAATGATTTAGCACAAAAATTGTCCAAAATATTATATGTAATATGCATATAATGCATGCCAAGTAACTGTTGTCAAATCATTTAGAAAACATTGTACTAGGCAAACTTTCGCTCATACTTATATTATGGTATAATTCGTTGAGGCTCGTTAAACGATAATTTATTCTTTAGAATATTGCAGGGACTTTTTTAAAAGATCCTGACTTTAGCGAGTGTGTATATCTATAAAGTTGTATTTTTTGTATATAAAAATCGTGATTTATTTTACAACACATAAAGAATATCACCAATATTCAACACGCTCTAAATGATCTGTCTATTTGATATCACAAAGCTACATCTTATGAAAACGATTTAAACTATAATGGATGTAACCTGTGTGGTCTTACATGTAAAAAATATTATGTGCATTTAAAAAAAATGCCGAAAACGTTATTGCTAGAAAGAAATGTTATATAGTTTATCGGAATTTTATGCAATATATTTGTAATACATTTTATATCAATGTTGTAATGACTGTAATATGTAATTATATGTATATATTATTATATAAAAATAAAGACTAATTATTATTATCAAAAAATTATTAAATTAATTATTATAATTATATAATTATTACTATTATCCGTAGAGTATATGGTTTGTCATTTCACATTAATCCATTCAGTTATAATCACAAGATTTAGATTTAAAAAGTACAGTAGAAATTTTTTGCGCGAGTTGATCGAACCAAGTTAATACTCGCGTGAAGGCTGGCCAAATTTTTATTATGTATTTTGATAAAAAAGTTAAATGGTTATCTTTTAAAACTATGGATGTTTATTAATAGTTTTTGATATTGTAGTTAAAAACTTTTTAGAGTTAATAAAAAATATTGTATAGCTCAATTAGCCTATTCTAAATTAAAATTATTTGACGTCCTATAGGTAATTTTTGGTAGCAGGTAGCTGTTTTACAAGTTGGTATAAGCAAACGAAAAGTTAAATTTTGGTAGATTTTGGTAGAAAATTTTGCAAAAGTTAGAAATTATATTTAAAAAAATTAGACACTATAAATGTTATTAGTAAATTAATATGGATATAAAGAAAAATATTGTATAAATGTCCTATAAGTTACCCCGTATTAGAAATCATCAATTCTATACTAAAAATCTACGTAACGTATAGAGTGTTCTAATGTTAAATAAGACAGTTATAAATGAATGCACTTTACCAACACAACGTATATTCTCAGATTTTCCCAAAACTGCGTATATATATTCTTTTAATAGTACTTACGTATGTGCAATAAACAATATAACTTAGCTGTCTTCAATTGTCACAAAACTAAACTAATATACATTTCAGTATCTACTCAGCACTGTTTGCACCTGATTGATATCTACAATAGTGGCTTAAATTTTTGTCCAAGTAGCCTCCGAGCAAAAACTAAAGACACTACTTCAGACATCTTGTATATCTCAAAATTTCTTTACTTCCAGTAAACATAAAAATTTGAGATTAAAAAAAATATAAGCATAAGATATGCCTTTGCATTATATTAGTTAGACCAACGTTTCCCAATCT
>JARJEC010158867.1:0-17086 GCA_030264575.1 Tachinus sp. AB-2021 | reverse complement strand
TAATTTAAATAACAAAATGAGCACATGAAATTATTAGATTATGAAATAAACATACATAATTTTCATTCTCCTGGCATGTTCATAATCACTATTATTATTTTCGATACATCATTTTAGTTGTCGCAGGAGAGATACGTGTAGAAGAGATGTACATATTAATCAGTGCGGACTGACACAAGCCTTTTCAGTATTGTACACGTCTGCAACTCTGCAATAAGTTTAATCACCTCTAATATTTAGTATTCTTCTGGCTACGACGTGAGTTGCACTCACATCTCCTCTCGGTCCTGCCCACACGCATTATATTCCACACACAATATTCAAATTTGTTCGTGTCTATCTCCTTCCTGACCGGCGAGCTTATACAGTTCATGTTGGCAGGCCGAAATTATATAAATCTTTACGGCCACTTTACTCCTTCAATAGTTTAAGACCCAGTGATTTACTGTTAAAATTACTTTAATATTAAAATTTATGCTGATAATGCAATATTACTTATGCGGGCTTTTTGTGGAGGATTTATAATAGATAACCGTTTGGAAATTTTTATTGACAATTCTATTATATCTCCACATGCCGGCATTAATAACATCCTGTAGCATTATTTACATATTTTATTTTTAACATTTAACTGTTGCAATATGTAAGATTTTGTTTATTTTCGATTTACAATAGAAACCACAGCAGCTAATTTAATTTTCGAGTTTCTACCGAATAGTAAATTAATTTGCGCTTAGTCAGATTAATTTCAGGTTTCATAGTTGGCACTATATACTATTATATAATTTGTATAGTCATTTTAACAGTATTTTTTATTTTTAAAATTTGAACTTTTAAAATGATCTTTACATAGATGGGATTTTCTGAGATGGTATATACAAGACACTTAGTTGTGTACTGAAACTCTTATTTAATATATAAGAGGTTGTCACAACATGGTGACAATCAAAACTTTTGTTAAGTATAGTGTCAGCATCTTAGTTCAAAATAGTCTTTTAGTATTCACCACATGGGGACCAATTGTGCATATACATAAATGTCATTTATCCAGGTGTGTTTATATGAATGCTTACTCTATTTTACGTTTGTACATTTTTTATTTTACAATTTTCTAATTCAAGTTTCATCATTAATTGCAAAATATTTAGATACGCACATAATAGGCTTCTATGAGATGATAATTTAATTTAATAACATTAACAAAATATCCAATTATAAACACAATATTCAATTTACTAAACAATAATAATTTCTAATGTAATTGGCCGAGCTTTTGCCGAGAGAAAAATCTCGATAACGTCTCGAATTCAAGACCGAGATCGAGGCGAGATATATATATTTTTTTCGAGGTCGAAATTGAGATGAAGACGATATTTCGGAGAGATCAAAACGAGATCTCGTATTTAAAGAAATATATAAATAAAATTATTATTTTAATAAAAGTTTATTTAATAAATATTATGTATAACATTTAAAATATTTTTTAGTCTTGTCAAGATCTTGTCCAGATTCAAGATCAAGATTGAGATTGTTATGTCGAGAATCTCGACGAGACCAAGATGAGATCTATTTTTTTAAATCTCGAAGAGATCAAGACGAGATCAATTTTTTTATATTCTTGACGAGACAAGATCGAGATTTGATTAATCTCGTCTCGTCTCGCCTCGTCTCGACAGAAGTTGTAATTATCTGTTCTTTTGATTATTTTACATTAACTGATTTTTTGTCAGTAACCCCAAATTTGATTCACATTTCTGACATTTTTCATATTATTCAAGTGAAAATGTAATAAAAACATTTATTTGCATTAAAATAATACAAAATAACATTTTTAGATTAAGAATATGAGGTTATTAAATATAGTCCTTTTGCCTATGAGCATGAAGGAAATGAGCGATTATTATGTTATTAGTATAGGGAGCCAGAATCCGGGACTGTCCCGCATTTGTATATATGGCCCGGAAATCTCTCGCTTTTTAGCATTATACCGATTTTTTGCGATTACAGCGCCATCTATCACTAATCAAAAGAGTATTTTGGACAAAAGTTATGTATTTTTGTTTTGTTGAATTCGAATCTGTAATAAAAACAGAGGTTACTAATTAAAATTTCAAAGTTACCACCCACCATCCCCACTTGAAAATAATTTTATGTCTGGGCAAGTTTTTTTGTACGATGAGTATTTTTTCAGTTATTTTGATTTGATTTTGTCAGGTTAAAAGGGACACCCGGTATATGGACTAAATTGTAACTAAATCTGGAAATCTTGAAGAGAGTGGTCATCACAAATTACAATTTTGAGATTATTTTTGTTATTTTGTTATCACCTAGATTGTTTATTTTTTTTTATGAAAAAACTACTCGCGTCAAAGTCAACCCCGTTATTAAAATAACCTAGTTAACGGTACGATTTGTTGTTTTTAACTTAAGAAATCACATAATTGATCATTGAAAAAAAGTTTAAAAGCTTCATGTTGTTTTTAATTATTTATTTTGCATTTTTTGTGTATCCTTCTTGCTTTTTATTATATTTATTTAATCAATAATAAAAGCGATTTTATCGTAGATATTAGAAAAATGTTAAAATAAATCGCATACAACTTTGATGTCACGAAATTTTTTGTGAGACTGGTATTTTCAACCTTGTTGAGTATATATCCTCATTAAGGGTTAAATTCTCATTTATTTTAATATCAACGTTAGTTGTACGCAATAATATAACTTTTTTTCAACATTTTTTAAATATCTACAATAGAATCGCTTTATTATTGATTAAATAAATCACCCCTTAATGAAAAGGAAAAGGAAGCACAAAAAATGTAAAATAAATCAATAAATAATTAAAATTAATAAGAAACGTTTTTAATGATCAATTATGAAATTAATAAAAAACGAATTTGACCTTTAACTAGGATATTTTAATAACTGGGCTGACTTTGGCGAATTTTGTGGTTAGTCAAAAAAATTCTTTTCATATAAAACTTGTAGGATATTGTAGGTACTACAACTTTCGTTTGAAGATTATTTTTAGCATAACCATCACAGAAAAGCAAATAGAAAATATTTATAAAATCACCCTCTTTTTTGGCTTGTAGCAGTTTTCCTTTGAAAGTTATATCAAAAGTTTCATACAAAAGATATTCAAAATATTTTATGTACATTTAAAAAGAGATAAAAGAAAATGAAAATCCAACCAATATCTCGGAATTCAAGCAGAATTTTTAAGCAAACAATAAAAAAATTGGCCTGTTAATACATGTTGTAGATATAATGTACTTTTTGAGCCAGATTGATTGGCCTTAAAGGCCTTTGAAAATATTAAGAAATTACATAGAAAGGGGTGATCTCAAAATCGCAATAAATGTTTTGCGAAAATTTACTAGAAACTTTTGCAAAATGAGAGAAATTGAGAAAAGTCGCAAAATATTATGAAATAGTATGATGTTTACGAAACGTTGAAAAAAGATTGTTATTATATTATTGTTTTGTACGAAATGCTGTGAACATCAAAAATATTGAAGATTGCTGCAATATCGACTATAGATATAAGAACTAGAGAAAAGTTAGTAAATTGTTTGTTGTTTGAATTTAAATCACTTTCAACATTTAGTACAAAATTTTAAAAAATATTTTATTTTTGGGTGAAAAATAGGTCACGAACAAATAGAAAAGATTTTTTTTTATATTGGAATTTCTTCATATTTTTTGCTTGTTTTATTGTTTCGAGTAGATGATTTTATTTTATAGAATTTAAAGAACAGTAGACAATATTTACTATATATAAGTAAAATCTATCACCACTCAATTTCATTTTCTAAACCACTTTGATCAATGTATTTCTATAGATTTATCCTACTTTGGTAAAACAGGTAAAATTTATTTAAGATATATAGCAAATTATAAATTTAAGTAAAATCAAAATTTCCCAGTTAGTTTACCGGTAAGTGGACAAGATCTGTCGAACAATAAAACACAGTTTTTTTGTTCATACCAAACAAGGCGGTGCTTTGTAAAAGTGAAGCAAATATTGTTCTGTTTTTGATTTACATAACATTTAAATAGGTTTAATTACTTTTACATAATTAAGTTCATTAAATATGTAGCAGCTATTGACCTAAGACCTCGCTGTCGACGTTGAAACTGTATTTTGTATATTATATAGAATTTTAAGTAAAAATTTAGCTCTGTAATGAAACGTTTTGAGATCAGACGTATTAGTCTAATAAATGTTGATGGGCGAAACTTATTTAATATACGATTGCATCACAGTCACGTTTGAAAATAATTTAAATAATAATGCACTCCTTAAGTTTGTTCAGAGAATTTCAAGGCGGCGATTATTATTGCATCGATGTTAATGTCTAGTTTTACATATGCGCACACATATATGGGGATTTATAAGTCAGAATCTCGTTTGCATTTTGATTTATGGTGGTCGGCCGAGGTTTATTGCAATTCAGAACTGCGGGATTGGGGCGGGAGGCGAGGCGGCTCGAACCGACGGGTATCGGACGGACGGAAAGGATAGCTGCCCTACGTGCAACGTTACCAAGCCGGCTGAATTTTAAACGGGCCCCCGGCGAACACGCGATGCCTCTCATGCACGTTCGGCAACAGGCGGTAGAATAAATCGTCGTCGCTCCTGCTGCTGTTGCTGCAGGGAAGAAGATAAAATTTCATTATAATACAAACCAAGGGGTTTGATAATAATAATATAAGTGCCAACGGATATTACTCATTTTTTAATAAAGGTTTTGAGGAAAAAATGGTTTATATGTAATTAGTGTTTGATGAAAACATAGGTTTCTTTATTATATAAAATTGCATATAGAACTAAATAATTACTACTCCTTCCGTTGCTCTAAAAACAGCTTTGCATAAGATTGCACGTTTCGCACACAACTGAACCATAATTTTGATATCATAAGTAGTAATATTTCCTCTTGTATTCAATATATGCATTCTATAATGCAAGACAGCAAAAGCACAAAAAAAAATATTATTAACAGAAGCTGTCAACGTTATACTAATTACAGAGATTCAGCATGTAATCCCTTTCCATATTAAATATACCAGCTTCATTTATTTTTAAATTCCCACTTTCTGTGTTTTAGTTAATACAAAATAAATTTAGAAAATAATGATTTAACGTTAATCGAGACATTTTTTTATATCAATATTATTATAATTTCATTATACAGAGTTTTTACATTATAGAATGTTATACCTTATGTTAAGTACTTTTTAAGTTTTTGGCGATATATTGTTTGAAAACGTAAAAATCCTCACTTTTTAATTTTGTATTTTTAACTTTGAATGTGTTCTTTTTTATTTTAAAAAACCAAAACGTATAAAGAAAACTTACTCAACCTATTTTTTACAATTTTGCAAAGTTTACGTATTTTAAACCTCCACGAAAATGCATGTACGCTCTGAGATGCATTAAAAGTAGACCGTATATCAAAAACCAACATTGATAATTTTGAAAATCTTGAGTTTTTATGTTGATTAAGCTGTTTAAATCGATTGCTAATGCTGTTAACAATGCAATATACAAATGTTAGTTTAAAAATATTTATAGACATGCAAAATTTTTGAAAATTGTTTTATGTTTTATTTTTATTGTTTCAGAAATGGGAGTAGATTGATCGAAGATGGCAGCCACGGATGGTCAAATAACAGTTGCGGCTGCGCGATGGGCCGACGAAGGCAGCTATCTGCGCGAATTCGTAACCAAACATCGTTTACCGGCTGTGGTAAAAATAATTAAAGGCCAGTATGGTGGTCTTGGAGTACCCACTCTACCTAGTCCCAGTCTACAGTCAACTGCGATGCTCGTTTCGGCGGGAAATCGTCAGAAGATTGTTGCACAGGCAGTAAAAATCAAGGAAGGCAGAAGGCTTGTATGCGTGGGACCTAGACTTGCTATTCCTGATACATATCCGGGTTACTTTGAACTGCTTAGTGAAGAAGGACGTGCAGTGAGATGTATTGAAAGCGTGGCCGAATTGGCAAGACGCCGACCCGAAGAAGGGTGCCTCGTAAGGGAAACGATACGTGGTGTACAAGCGAAGACTGATCTCGATGGGTCTGTGATCCCTGAAGGGGCGAGGACCATACCAGCCGGTGAAATCCTAGTCCCATCCGGTGAAGCCGTCTTACCCGGCTCCAAAGGACGCTACCTAAAATGCGTGGATTCAAGAGGTGATATGATTCTTTTGGGTCTAGAACAGCGCGGCAAATTTTCAGCGCTAGCACGCGAGGATAATATAAGCGGTGTGCATACGGCAAAAAACCTCCTTGTTAAGCGAATGCCACTTACAGTTAGATTAGTCCACGGAACGGCCCCAAGAGGCCTAAAAAGTCCCAGTCATTTTGTGCCAGAACTTAGATTACTCTCAATATTTGAGGAAGAGCATGTGTTTGCTCTTCCTTTACAAAAAGATGTGCAGAGTGTGACCGCGCTACCATTAGCGGCACCTTTGAAACTTCTTCGTACTCGAAACGACGATCAATTGAGATCAATGATCGAATTCACGAGACTTGTCGAAAAATGCACGAGGCTAGTCAGTGATGTTGCCGATCGAATTCAAGTATTAGATGGTAAACTTGGCGACAGTAAAAAGTCCCCTACGCAACCCCCCGAAAAAAATGGCTACCTGCTAAGGCGAAGCGCATCATCAGATTCTGCAAATCATCGATCCAAACATCACCACCGCAAAGATGAAAATAGAGTTCCAGTCCATACGAAGGATTACGAGGAGATTGACCAAATTTACGATTACGTTAGAGGATTTGCGCCGCTTCCTAAAAATATACGATCCCCCTTCTCTGAACCTCCGCCCCCGATTCCAACACCCGCAGATCCAAAACCAGAACCACCGCCTATTGAAACTATACCAACTAAAAAATTGCAAGCGGAAAAACGCAACCGCAAATCAGCATCGTCCACTATACGCGACCCAAAAATTCACACTCACCATGAAAAAACACCTCCGGGTCTTCCAAAATTATATGTTAAAAATGGGCATTCACAACGTAGCCGTTTATTTCGTCAAAAAAGTGCTTCACCTATGAAAGAAACTCCTCCGAGTCCCATATCAAAATCTGGATCTCCATTGTTTAATATACGTTATAAGTCATTGAACAATTTACAACAGGCTATGGAGTTGGATGGGACTTTGGATTCTAGTAATTCTGGGGGTCGAGCATCTGGCGATTCAAAACAACCCGAAAAACGATCCAGAAAGCTATCTAGACCTCGCAGTTTAACAAATCTTGTATGGGAGCTGCGTGAATATCCCGATATATCAATGGTAGAAAAACCAAAAAGAGTAGAACCTCCACCGGGATTAGTCTACAAGAAACACTCTAAATACAACCAGAAACGCGGCGCCCTATACTTATAAAGCAGTGATGCGTCTTGTGATTTTTTAAATTTTTTATTTTACGAGTGAAACTGTTTTTAGTGAACTTTAGTTATGTTTTTTATTAATCTGATTATTTAGTAGTTAAGACTTGTGATTCATTTAGAGGTAATTTTATCAATGTAATTTTTGAACTGTGTTAACACATATGAGAAGCACGCACGAGATTATTGAATATTAATTAAAATGCCAGGGGATTTTTGGGTGAAGATTAATTGCTTATTAATATTTCAAATGGAAGGGCTTTGGAAATTATGAAATTGTTTCTCTTCGTAAAGGTAATAATCTACAGGAAGTGCCGCGGGTCTTTGACACAATCGCCCCGCGCACGCATACATTACGCCGGTGCGTTAACACTGTCCGTAAGTACCCTCCAATACTCTCCTCCCGCCCTCTGCCGGTGCTAGAAACGCACGCATGTGTGGGAAGGGACGCGCCTGAATACAAACGGCCGCTAATTTTTCTATGTAATTTTAGTTCGCCTTTTACGGACGTTTAATTATTTTCTTTTGAGTTGTGTGTGCACACACACAGGCGGAGACGAAGACGTACTGGTCGCCCGAGACGGACAGACATCTACGTGTACATGCACTGAGGAATGCAATCATGAAACAAATTAAAATGAATTACATTTATACACATTAATTTGCGATAAAATTGCAAAACCAATCCCATAAAAATGTTACTAAATAATTATTGGAACTAAATTGAAAACTATTTTTGCCAACTTTAAAAATTACATTTTCTTATCGCTTTGGTTCAATTCATCTTGAATTGAATTGACGCATAATTAATATTTCTCGTCTTGTTTCTCTGCAATTGTGTTATCACTTAGTTCGACTCTGTGTGTCATCCGAAAGAGCATATTGAAATGCCATATGAGTACTTATTTGTTGTCTTAATTAATATTCGATTGTTTAAGTTTAGCTTACTTTCATCTGTGATGAAACCATGTCGTATATATTAATAAATAAATATGATTATATAGATTATATATATAAAAAAGAGAATAGTATATAATATGTGTAAGTTTGTATGTGAAAAAAAGAAGCAAATAATTGGTACAGATCGTGTGCTTTGCTTTAGGTGCACTCGTTATATTAAAATATTTTTGGCCGAATTTCATTTCTCAAATGGAAGAGTGATATTTGTTTGTGTATTCAATTGTTATTTTGAAAAATTGTATTTATTATGCGAGCTGATTAAAAAAAAAACAAAATGAAAATTTGTCATAATTATAATATAGCAAATGTATATTTTATCCAAATAAATTGCAAAACATATTGTTTATTGTTATGTTTTTTTTTCAGATTATACTCGACAAAGAAAAACAGTATAAATTGATTTTCTTTCTTCGACTTCGATGAAATTAGTTGAGAACTTTAATACTTATTGAGAAAATTAATTCAGGTATTGATCTACCGATCGATTTTAATTTCTTAATTAATTGTCATTGATTAATATTATTAACCGCATAGGAAGTAAAAAACCTTGAGATGACTTAATCTGCTTGCATCGCTTTATATTGCAGGCTTGTAGCCACTGCTCTTCAATTGTGTTGGGTTTATTTCTGTAAACTACTCACCAACAAAAAAAAAACCCTAAAATGAATTTCTTATAACTTTGGGATAATTATTTATATAAAACCAAAGCCTATTTGACGATTTTTTACGTTTTCAAAAATGACCTTTTGGCGGCATAATTCCAATGTGATACCGTTACGAACTATCATAAATAATTTTTATTTTGCTAAAACTTTTTTTATAGAATCTACCGTATGCTAAAAAAATATTAAATAATTTAGAAAAAACATTTAAATATTTTTTTAATTATATTTTTCAAACAAGATAGAATCGTAAGTAATAAAACTGTTGCATTTTGTATTTTTATTATGAATGTTATTGATAAGTTCAGTTCATGTTGTTTACTGGTTGTAAACCGGTTAAATTTTAAAAGAGAGAGAAAGGAAGAAATTAATTTTTCTGCGCGAATACAATAAGAAATATACGAGCAAAAATTATGAAAATATCAGAAATATTAATACCGTTACTGGCGCCATCTTACACAATTCATTTATAGATTATAAATTGTGAACCACGATGATCGAGAATGGCTTTTTGCTTGTAAATTGCTCACTCACAAGTTTTAATTGAGAATAAAGAAACCGTAAAATTTCTGGGATTGCACATTAATGAAAATCTAAACTGGTCAGTGCATTGTCAAAGCTCTATCTTAGCAACAAAGATTTTCCAAATAAGGTCGCTTAAATATACACTAGAATTGTCATGTCTTCGAAGTTTATATCACAGCGAATTTGAGTCTAGACTAAGTTATGGTTTGCTTTTATGGGGCACATCAGCTGCTGCATCTAGAATTTTTTTTATTCTGCAGAATTATTAGGTGTTTGAAAGGTGCTGCTGTGTATAATGATTCTTGCAAACAACATTTTATTGATTTTAAAATACTAACATTGTATGGTCTACATCTTTTAAAAGTTGCAATTTTTATATATAAAGATGAATGCAATCTAAGTCATCATTGTTCTGTGCAGGAACATGATACAAGACAAAAAAAATAAATTTTTATTCAACAACACTGATTAAATTTTGTAGCAAATGGTCCACTTTAAATAATCGTTTACCAAGTGAATTACAACAGTTAAATAAAAAGCAATTCATCACAAATTTTAAATAAATTCATGTCTGCTTATTTATTCCATAGATGTATTTAAATGTATTTTATTATGTAGCACGTTTGACAATGTTCATGTTCTTTAAATGTATTTTAATATATTTAGACCTATAACGATAAATTATTGTTATTATTATTATTATTATTATTATTATATAAAAATTGTAAAAGAACCTTTCATATTCCGTCATAGGTTAAATTGTCCCCTTTAGACCTATTTTTTTTCTAAATTAAAGCAAGTGCAGAACAAATAAAATATATTACATTATACGCCAGGTAACAGGTTTAACTATCTCAACGAGGTGACACGATCGCCGGCTCGTCAGTCATCTCCTCGTATCGCCCGCGCCAGTAATAACCCATTTATCTAGTAAATATTATAAAACACTAGTATAGTCGTCAATTAAAGTAAATACACCTCCATTTAGCCGTTTCGTTTGTTGTTACTAGGTGGAATTTTTGCATCACATTTTCTCTTGTTCATTTTGTACCATCAGTATATTTATAACACAGTAAAAAACTTTTTCTTGCTTTTTATATTATACAGACTCTGTTTTGCTTTATCAGTTTTATATTTCTTTTTTATGTATACAATATATGCCAAGTATATCTATTTTTTTCTATTTCTATTATAAAATATTTTTCAGCCATTGGTGAAGACAAAATCTTTGCAGTAATATTATAATTTTATTTTATTCATTATAAAAAACTTATTTAGTTAAGTTATTTACTTTAGTTTTATGATTGCAAATTTTACGCTTATCTAGAAATACTACTTACTTACCATTACTCACCTACTGTGTTAGTTTTTGAATTATTCATGCTTACTCATTTATAAGTTCTGAAAACTTCCATCCCTTCGAGGATCGATAACTCGTGGGTTCAGCATTTAGATAATCAATGTCGCTGTTCATCTTCGCTCGTCCTGTTTCCTATTTGAGTCAGTATAAATGATTTAGGAGAATAATTTTTCTTTACTATTTTTGCATCTCTTGCATGTTTTTATTTTTGTTTTGTTTATTTTTTAAAAATTTATTTGTAATGATTGATGTGAGTGATTTATTTTTTAAGCATTTTTAACTAATATTTTATTTGTTCAATTTTTATATGTATTTTATAAATCTTCTCCGTTTTTTCGTAACTCTTTCTGCATTTAATTTTGGGAACCCTATATTAATTTTTGTAAGAAAACTTTTTACGGTAAGATATGTCAAAAAAAAATTAAAACGGGCCGAGCAAATACAAATGAGTTAACTGCGAACTTATGCACAAGATCTCTATGCATTGGCAAATGAAAGCCTATGCATAAATATGAGAGGAATGAGGGAGGAGGGGGCCATGTATTTAAACTACGTTTTTAAACATATTTAATACAGCATTGTTCAAAATAATATGCAAATTTAGATATTTGACATATTTTTTGCTATAAAATAATTATACTTTATATATTTTATACAGGGTTGTTTAAAATAATAGACATATTTAGATATTTTATAGAAGGTTATTATAAAAATTAATATTTAGATATTTTTTAATTATTTTTTAACTTAAAACCCATTTTAAATAGTTTATACAGCGTTGTATGAAATAACGGACATAATTAGATGTAGCTTGCTTGGGTGGAGATCGAACATACAACCTTTGAATTACTTCTCCACCCAAACTGAATTTTTGAAACATTTAATTCAAATTGGAGTAATGGCATAGTAATTATGCAATAATTATAATACTATAATTTCAACTTGGGTTTTATTTAAAAATTTAAAAATTGTAAATAATTATTATTTACAATATTTAAATAATATATTAAAATTTGTGCAAAATTGTGAAGTTATTTAGATATTTGATAAATTTCTAACATTGTGGTCCAATTTTGTTTGATTTTTTGTTCTTTGATAAATTTCGTTTTCGTATTATATTGTTTTAAAAATATCCGTAAATCTGTTGGCTAGATATCATCTTCAAATATGATACCACAAGTATTAAATTGTGTATATTTTTAAAATTATTAAAATATGAACTTCATTTAGTACTCAGCTCAATGCGTTGTGATTTCAAATAGTGTATCATTGGTAGCAAATATACCACGCGGCTTTGTATATTTGCTTTGTATATAGTAATAATCAAAAATTGTATTACTTTAGTGCTGAATTAAATCAATTTATTATAAATAGATCCAGTATTATTTGTACTGTTCGTTGTATAATAAGAAAATAAATATGAACTGCGTTTTAGTTATTGTAAATGTGAGTCAAATTATATCTACACATTGTAGTAAAATATATAAAAAATAACAATGTTCAGAATGATGTGCCCATCTGTCCGTACCTCAACTGCAGTCTGCCTGGTCCCGGGGCTCGGACCTTGACATCAGTCACTTCTAGCTCTCGCAAGTTTTACGATCACGTTTCATTTCAATGCCGGTTATTGAATCTTCTATGTACTAATTAAATATCACCATAAGCACAGAAGAAGAACGAAAGGCCGCGTACAAATTTTGTGGAGGAAATATAAACAATATAAGAACTTACGATATAGGTTAAGGATGAATAGTTAGTCATATTTTACCCTGTACTTATATTAATTGCTTCATTTTCAAAGCAGTTTTAATAATTCATTCAATCGATTTTATTTTTTATTTTGATTGATGGTACAATGATGCAGGATGTTGTAATCATGATGCGGAAGGAATATACGGAATCATTTATTTAGATAATCTATCAGGAATAAATTAAATTATATAAATTTACAATGCTTTATTTTTATTTTAATATACCTTATTATTTAATTTTCTTACATTCTAATAAAACAGTACATTTTAAATTTTAAATAAGTTAAGCCAAAACTACAGCCAATCTTTGAGGTTTGTTTGATTTCAATTTACTGATTGACTTGCTTGTCTATGGCAAAACACTTAAAATAGTATAGTCATACACAATATCTTGTCAATCTTAGCAAATTAATTTATTGAAATAATTATCTATAATGATACCTATTTAAAAGCCATAAATTAGTCAACTGAAAATGTCACTGTCTAGAGCCAATTATTAATGCAATTAAGAATAGACTTCTAGTCAGAATTACGACCGTCTTCTATCCAACTAACCTACTAAAAGTTGCTATAATTACTTAAACACAATAATGATGGCATTTTAAACAGCACGATTTGGTTTAATTAATTGATTATGCGTTCCGCTTATAAATATTAACATGTGTTGTTTTTGCTTTCCGCAAAACGTGCAATGCAAATTAATTAATAACAAAATTAGATAATCATGAAACTTGGAACGACCTTCATTACGGTTATATACTAGGTGTGTTTTAATATTTCTCGGGATGTTATTAGGAAGCTAGCGGAAATGAAGAATTTCGAGGTTGCAGAAGGTAGGTAATGATAATTTAACAATGAAATTGAATATACGCAAGGCGATTCGAACAAGTTTTATAATGTTATTGCCGTGTCTTTAAATTATATAAATTATGATGATAAATTAAGAATGAATTTTGTTATGCTTATTGGACGATTTAAGCGAGTGATGTTAACGGAAATCTAAGGTTGTTTTGTTATGATTTGCCAGACATTTCATCAATATTATATCCGTCAGATGAAAAAGCATTATATTCTATAGCATTTTGATAAAGAATATAGAACTTTTATACAAAACTTACTTTCAAATAAAAATGTATACCGCAATGTGAAATTTTGCAAAACTGATTCAATTCAGTCGTAATCTCTATAGAAATTACATCTTCTACGAATTTTTAGACATTTTGCTTTTCTTGCAGCTTGTATTAATTTCAGGATCATATTTTAGCTGGGATTTGTAATACCATTTCAATGACAAGCCAGCAGGTCACAAAATGATTCTATTAAAAGTCTACAATAAATTATGTTTAATCTAGGATATAAAATGCTTCTGCATCTGTTCAACCTATGCAATGGGATGAATAAAAATTATTTTGTGTTGTATTGGAATAAATTATTGCCATAGTCATAAGTCCTGCCAGTTATATAATATTTGTCGTATTATAAACATTTAAAAACCTATCAACTATTGAATATTCTTATTACTACAGATCAGATTAATAGCCACAAAAAAAAATTAAAAAGCGTAAAATGTATACAAAATAAGCTTAACAAAAACATATACTATGAAAAATAGCACAAGAACTCCGAAAAAAGCTTAACTCAATAAATACTGGCATGTATAAAAACGTTTTTATCTACAATATGTATGTTATGACATTTGTAATCAAAAATATTATTTTACCAACATGAATACAAAATTATAATATTATTACTTAATCAAACCTATTAAGGAAATATTTTTTGTCTATAAATCCAAATTAAAATCCATATTCCGTTACGCGTTTTATAGCAAGCCAATAAACTACTCTTGTCAAAAAGAGTAAATTATTAAATGTCCTAAATATTCTATTCTAAAATTTTGTCTTCTCTTGCTTAATATATTTTTGTAAGCTGAAAAACTTATTACAACGTTGACACTTATTATTTTTGAAGAATTTAAATTTTGGTATAATAGCCGGATTTTTATGTAATATTTGAAAACCTTTAAAAATGTTCACTGATTTCTATTTTACTTTTTGACCAATAAATCCTAATATGTCATCTTTAAAATTACCAATTATTTTAATTGATTTAGTCAACGTCAAGTTATTGTCTTGCCGACAAACATTATAAATTATGTTTATAATCTTTACACTCCCTTTCTATTGTAGGTTTTTGTTTAAGCATAATTAATTCTATTTAAAAATTGTCAGGTTGAGTGTCACCGTATCACCGTATCACATTCCTTGGTACGTCTAAAGTTAAATAAATTTGTTCTTTCTCCATCATCTACGAGAAACTAGACAGTAACGTATCAAGCCACTAAAACCATTGAATCACAAAGAATGTTGTGTTGGTCAAGCAATTGGTGATTATAAAATATTGTGCTAAATAATATGTTTTAACCTAAAAATAATTTTCTTTTAACTTTAAAATAAGCATAAAAATGGAAAAAAAGCCGAAAAAGCAAAAAAAAACTCGGTCTTTAAGTGATTATTTTTATCTAATTCGTGGACATTTAAAGAAATTTTGTATATGCTATAAATATTTAGCGTAAACATAAATGCTAGAAATCTGGTCTCTACTTATTACTCTATTAATTATTAACAGTATATACAAAAGTTGTAAACAAGAGTTCAACAATTTTCAAAACTTCAGAACAAAACTTGATATTTAGTATAAATGTTGCTTAACAGTACTGTTTAAAACTGTTATGATGATGCTACACACGGTGGTACAAAATAAATATTTTGTCAAAATTTGGGTACATTTTATGATATATTTTAGTTAGTATGCAAGAACTTGTAGATAAAACACCAATTATTTCTGTAAAGATTTGTTTATGGTTTGCCATAATTTCTGAAAATTATAAAATGAAAACTCCACAAATATAATAAAAAAAGTATTTTATTCAACTTACCTTATTAATAATTATAATAATTATATTCATAAAGTATATACTCGACATATATGTGCCATTATCAATGGTGATTAAATTATAAACAAAAATCTCCAAAGAGATGGCACTATTTTATGAAAACTAGAAATCTAAACATCATGTGTTTAAATTTGGCATATATTATTAATACATAAATATATAAGTATAATGTCAGAAAAAATATTTGACATTATGACCTTATAAAAATGTGCATTTTAGAAATGTCATTATTAAATAAACATCATAATAATTGAAATATAAAAATATTTTTGTTTAAAAAATATTTTTATATTCTTTACAAAATATATTACATAAAACAATGTAGTAATGGTGATGACAACAGATTTAGTTGTTCATTTATTATAACGGCATGTTATTATCTTTTAAATGTTTTCTAATTTCTAATTTTTCTAAAAATGTGATATTTTTAATAGAGTTGTGTAATGGTGTAAGTGTATTATTAGTAGTGGATAATTAATGATTATTATTAATTAAATGTTTTGCAAAATTAGATTTTTCTTTATTTTTATTTATAAAAGCTTTTAAATGATTTTTATATCTAATTTCATAATATCTAATAGTTTATCCTATATAAATTCCGTTGCAAACATTGCATTCAATCAATGCTTATATATCCTGAATTGTTTAAATGAATTAAGAAGACAAATTGACAAAGACGCATATTACAATTTGTTAAATAAAGGAAAAAATCAGCAGCAGGTTATAACTTGCTTAGAAAGTTTTAAGACAGCTGACTGATATCGTACACGAATTTATAATTAAAATATTTAACTACCGTTTTTCCAACCAATATTTTTCAGATGAATGGAAAATAGAAACAATAGTATACATCTCCAAACATAACTTAGTTTATCCATCCGGTTAACGTCCTATCACATTACTTCCTGTTTTTGCTAAAGTATTTGACTCTCTAATCCTAAATAAACTTCTAATTTATGTCTACAATACAATTCCTGTAAAACAATTTATGCCAAAAAAAATCAACAAGTGATCCTTTTATATATATATATATATATATATATATATATATATATATATATAACCTTATTCCAACCTTCTTTAACATGGATTCCTACCTCTTGCAATACGCCGACGATACCACTCTTCTATTTTATGCCAAATTACTTAAAAAATGCATAGAACAGCTCCAATCCATTCTAGATAGCACCTAACGCTGGCTAAATAAATGGCGGCTTATGGCTAATCCCTTGAAAACTTCTATTCCCCTACCACAAAATAAAAGAAAATTCCCCGACAATCAAAATGAACAATGAATTCTTAGCTCCTTCACATGTTTGCAATTATCTCGGAATTGACCTTGATTCTAAACTAACCTTCAAAACTTATACCAGTTGCATAAAATCCACTATTAAATCTTGGGCATAACATTTCCGAGCTCTCACGTACAAAGACAAAGGAGTTACTACTAAATGTGCAACT
>JARJEC010158841.1:0-11447 GCA_030264575.1 Tachinus sp. AB-2021 | reverse complement strand
TTATTTAGATAATTTATTTAGATAATTTATTTAGATAATTTATTTAACAAGAAATCATTTGATTAAATGTATTCTTTACTATTAAGCAATTGAGATATCATACAAAGCACACTGTTAAGGTTTTGTCAAAATTGATTTAGTTGTACGTGCTTGACTTGGTTGTCAAATTAAACTTGAATAAATCGTTTTGTATTTTCATAATTAGTTTAACGTTTTAGACATAGATTATATTGGATTAGTTATATAAAGCTATAATGGTTTACAAAGTTTACTGGAATTTTCCCATAATTGTATACATAACGTGACTGTGCTATTTATAACGTTAGAATAACAAACTGCGTAATATTATTCAGTACGCAGAATAATGGTTATATTTGTATGTGAAAACCTTTGATAGCAAAGCATTTAATTGAAGTTAATTTTATTAGAAATTCAGTATTTGAAATACTTGGTTAGATTAATTTGGTTATATTCTACACATATTGTTAAGAGGTAGTCTATGGAAGTTATAAATAACATTATTTCAATTTGTTTTTGATTGATATTATGCCCAAGTAAACGGTTTGGTTCAAGGTTTAATTTATTATATTTGCTTGTTCTTTGCAATTTAAATCAAATATTTTAGTTTTATTAAACCGTCGTTTGCTAACGGGTTCAGACAAACCGGTATATTTTTGTAGATAAACCTTTTTTTACACGGACTGTAAATTATTGATTATTATTGTAATTGTTGATAATGTTGTTATTATTGTTGTTGTAATGCAGTTATTTTTTACCTATAATATTCGTAATATGAGCACCAAAAATGTATTTTGTGTGTTTTACCCCTTTGTGCAACCGGACCCTCTTACACTGCCAAGTAGTGCACAACGTGACGCAGACAAATGCTTTGCAAATAAATCTTCGAGGTTTTATTTCAAGAAACTACGGAAAGCGAGAAATAAGTTACCATCCTTGGTAGCAAAATTCAATACCAGGGAGCAAAAGTACCACGTCAACGGACAAGAATATCTTGCCCTAGTATGGGCTCTGGAACGCTATCGACTACTCTTAGAACCAAAAAACCACAAGACTGGTTAAATGGGCACTATTCCTACAGTTGTTTGACATAGAATATTGCTCGTGAAAACAAAACCAACTGACAGATCTTCTGGTCAGAAAACCCAAAGACACCAGGACTTGGACTTGGAGATCTTGCTGCCACCTCAAGAAACGCAATCGAAATGCTATTAATTGGGGAAATTAAATAAGATAATAACGCCATTTAAATTATCGGATTGCTTAACTCAGGGTATGACAGGCACAATCAACGCGCTCCCACCTGGAAGAGATAGATGGAAGTTATATTTAAGACAAGCTTGAACTAAATCTACGCCTTTACATACCCAATAAAGGCATATTAATTGTGCTACATAAACTCCAGAATAAAATAACCCATCCAGGTTGCGACAAGACCGAGCAATCCATACAGAACCGCTATTATTAGACTATAGTATGCAGCGGCAAGTATCGCCTACTAGCGACAGCAAAACTCACTACCAACAAGCCAATAATGCAACGATAAAAACTCTTATTAATCATTATTTATTAAACCTATCTTAAATGGTATACATATTACTATATTTTATGACAATATACAAATTTTACTTCAAAATAAACCGAATAAAGCCCAGTTTTTAGTTAACCTTATAACGGGGGTATCAGACCACCCGTTCTAAGTTTTTTTAGAGAGACGCAACTACTTACAACTTTGGAAAAAAATATTTTTAACCAAAGCTTACTTGAACAATTTATTGGAAGTATTTACGGTTTTTAAATATTAGTTACATTTTCAGAAAATAGACTTGGGAGGGATTTTCTGATACACCAGGTATATTTCTTTGAAAAGTTATTACGGTCTTATTTTCTAATATGACATATACTATCAGTCAATCTATTAAAAATTTTTTTTTATTTTTACATTAGAAAAAAGTCATAACAATTAAAAATATATTTTTATTATTAAAAACTTAACTTACAATTTTTAGTAACTTTGATTTATTAATATAATAAATTATATAAATAATGGATATGTTTTAAAACTTTATTATTTATAGTAAGTATTACTTGGTGGTTTGTCAACCATTTGCATGGCCTTTTCAACAGAATAATAGTCGGGTGGCGAATCATCAATATCAGTCATAGCCCAGTGCATTATAGGACTTATAAGATCTTTATTTATTGCAGGATCATTGGAATTTGTCAGTTTACTAATAGGAATTCCAATTAAAAACACCAACATAAATCCCATTATTGTATAATAATAATGCGAAACTCTATAAATAAACCAAGCCTCCGAACTAGTTTCTCGATGAATGCTGAAAATGCCATTGTTAAATAAATTATTATAATTTAATTTATATTGTTTTACCTATCTGCCAAATTCATATGTGTTGGACAACCTTCAACTGATATTGGTTTAGTTTCATAGACTATTAGATTGTTCATTTTATATATTTGGCTTCCCATAATTATCCATATCATTGTTAATAGTGATCCAATTGTTCCATAAAGTGCACCCTAAATTTTAAATCTTAATTTTTTATCAAATTGTATTAATGTATAACCTTTTTATTTGCTGATGGTACTACCATTCCTAAAGTAAATAATCCTAAGACTGGCCCTGCAGTTACTCCTCCTAAGCTTAATCCAAGTGAAAGAATGTTTCCCATTCTTTCGACAAGAAATACTAAAGCTGTGCAAATAATTCCAATAATAACAACAATCCATTTCAAAATATAGCTTACTTTTTGTTGACTGATATCTTTTGATACCCATTGTGAGATAAAATCTTCATAAATGGTACAACCTAAGCAATTCATTGCTGCTGATAATGAACTAAAAATAAAATCTTTTTAAACAAATATTTCTGAGGTAGTTTATAAAATTAAACACTGTTGGTGCTATTAAAACCACGCTATCACCAAGCCATAGGCTAATTAGAGACAATGGTTTTGAACATAAGAAAATAATTTATAATACCTCAATGATGCACTGAACACTCCGGCAATGAATAAACCAGGTAACCCAGGTATATCTCTTGCAACTTGAAGCACGTATAAAGGTAAGATTTGGTCCATTTTATCAATTTGTTTTGATGCCAAAACATCACAATCATGATATTTTCCATATATAAGAAGTCCGGTGTATACGCTAAACGAGAAAAAACATACCATTCCAAACCCAAATATAGCAAACGCTCTGCAATTATGTAGATAATAATTTATAAATCTAAATTTACAAAATTTTGCAAAATATCAAAAACAAGTCAAATTATTATTTAATGCTTACTTTTTTACGTCATTCATTGTAGGCAAAGCTAGACATTTTTGTATGCATCCTTGACTTATACCAATTACGCTAGTCCAAATTGCAAATAAACCAATAAAACATGACCAAAATGAATCACGAATAGTTGGATCTAAATTGAAGCTAAAATATACCTTTGTATTAAAATTTTGAAAATATAGTTTATTGCTCACTCAATATCCAATCGATGTCCAGCATTGGCAATTTTAAAGACTTCAAATACTCCACCTTGAGAAACAGTTCCCAAATAAATGGTTATTAAAGTTGCTCCTATCATTATAACAAATTGTAAAGTATCAGTCCATACAACAGCTTTTAGGCCACCAATTGTTGTATAAAAAATACAAACACCACACACAATAGGTGTAATTAAATGGACATTAAATCCAGTTCCTTAAATTTTACATTTTTATAAACTTAAAAAAAAATAATATATTAGTACCTTGAGATAGAGCTAAAGCTGGTAAATAAATTACAATGGGCAAATATAGAAATGCGGATGCTGTGAAAAGAAATGAAGCTAATATACGCAAACTTCTGCCAAAACGCATGCTCAGATATTCAAATGTGCTTGTCAACTGAAGTTTGTAAAAAACTGGTAAGTAAACTATTAATGTTAGTATGCAATTTAAAGCAATACCAACTGCACCAAACCAGTATGTAGATCCAAATTGATACACATCTGCCGGTACTGCTAATATCGTTATTCCCGATACGTAACTGTAAAATATTATTACTTATTTTTATTGGTTTACTTATTTATTATTAAATTATTTGTACCTACCTTGCAATAAGTGACATAGCTATTGGAAAAACATTCATTTCTTTGCCTCCTAAGAGATATTCATCCGCTGTTGATTCTTTTTTATTAAAAAAACCAAAATAAATTCCAATAATTGCACTAGATATTAGCATAAGTAAAAACAAGGAATAATCCGTCAACGTAAATTGAACATTTTCTTCTACGATAGTTGCATTATCCATGATTATATCCATTTTTGATATTAAATGAAAATGAATAATAAACTTTAACAACTATATATAATATATTTACCAGCAAAGATTATGCAGGATTAGTTTTCACAACGTAATATTTGTTAGCAATATTATCTTATGTTCACAGGGTTTTGCCTAAATTCTATGCACAACATGACTTGACATTTATTGCCATTCATACATAGAGACGACAAATTAATAAAATTGTGTAGTATTTTGATATATAATTTGTTTACTGAATTGCATTAAAGTATTACAATTGCGCTTTGTATAATACTTAATCTAATACTAATTTTTTGTCTTCATTATTTTCCAGGGTTGTACTTCGAAGTTTGCGTCTGGGAAATAAATTTCATCATTGTTTATTACAAAATTTGTTGATTAGCTTTCTATATATAATATAATACGCAATAATTTTATTTTTTATTTATTTTTTTAAATAAAGCCAATATTTTTAATTAATAATAACATTATTGCTCAATTTAATATTGCAGTCCGCTTCTGTATGTGACATATACCTTATTTATTGTTAAACAAAGCGTTTTATTATCAATATGTCAATGTTTATTGTAAATATTATTGACTTATTTCTTCATTTAATAACAAAAATCCAAAAAGATAATATATTTGCTTATTTACGTATGATATTATCTAAATGAACAAAGTTAGTATTTATAGAAATTGTATTTATATTGAATAAAATTGTATATGCACTATACAGGGTGTTTCCTAACTAAAAGTGAAAATTAAATGCTATACACATTTTTAATTTCAATCAGAAAATCTTATTTTGTTTAAAGAAAATATTAAGTAGAAAAAATTAATTGTAAGAGAAATAAAAAATGAACGGTATAACAAATTAACATTACTTACTAACAAGTCAAAGATAAGCGTTGATGTAAGCTTTTGTCATTTGTCAAAATACTTGTTCAACAACAAAGAATATGCAGATATCAATTTTGTTTGCGAATTCTGTAATCGTAATGCCATAACTGCGAGTCGTGAATATCAATTAGGGTTTCCTGAAAGTGAGTAACTTTCCTTTCGAATATTTTCCGAAGCATTTCAAAGGATTTGTGAATTTGAGATTGGAAATTGTAGTGAAAATATCATTCACACACTGTTGCGGGAGAGGAACACCTAGTTGACGTTTTTGTTGTGACTCAGGAGTCAGCGTTAGACTAATCCGTAATCAGTTAATGTAGAGGCTTACCAACAAATATCTTCAGTTAACACATGGTGTGGGTTTTTTAATGAACAAAAAGATGGAACAAGAGGATGAAGCACCGCCCGGTTTTGGGCGCAAAATGTATTAAACGAGGATCAACAATAATTATAAATATGTGTGGATATAGATAAGATTCTGTGAATTCGCCTGCTTCTTGATTTAACTCTACTAGAGTTTTATGTGTGTGAACATTCAAAACACAACAAAAGCAGTCTATTATTCTATTATTATTAAGCTTGCATCAACGTTAATATCGGTCATTTATAAAACTTATTAAATTAATGTTATTTTAGTTACAGTTGTTTTTGCATTACTTTTTGCGTTAATAATGTTTCTGATGTTAAACATCTAATAGTGGTTTAGAACAAAAGTTCTGTTATCTTTACCTTGGCAACCAACAGCACGAAGTCCGCACAAATAACACAAACTATATTAGTCACAGTAACAATGGCAATGCTAATAAAGTGACACTAATTATAAAGGCTGCATTTTCAAATACCTAGACTCACGACTTTCTTTAATAATATTTGTATTGTTGAAATGATTGCAACAAAGAAAAGTTTGTCAAATCTATAACTATTATGTTTAAATGATTAGATTTTAAATTCTTTTACTCTTCTCAGCGCTGTATTTACACCCAAATATTTGCATTTAGTTTTGTGAGTTATCATCCAATGGCAAACGGAACTTATTAAATCTCTATCTACTGCAGAATCAACCTTTTTAGTGGTAAACCAACTTACGAGTATACCAATTAGTATTATCAACATTTTTGGAATAAGGCGTAATCATTTTCAATAGCAGTGATCGATGAGGGAGCTCACCTACAATGATTTATTCTCGGCGTTACCAGATTCTACACCAACTTTTAATTCTAGAAACGAAGATGGGAGTTGGCTCATCAGTCATCACTTAAGTATTCAGAGTACTATTTGAAGAACGTAAATTAGACAACAGCGATAAATTTGGAGAAGGTAAATCCATGCGTACGTGCTCGACAATCATGAAAAAAACAGGAGCACACATCGAAATTAGTTCGTAATAATCCGTAGTTATACTAAAAATATTAATAAATCAATATTATTAATAAAATTATTACAAAATCTAAATACAAGATGCCTTTTCACACAACTGCATCTGCTTTGTTTCGACCCAATTATGTAAAAAATCAACTTACTTGATCTTGTGAAGAGTTTATTAACTTTTGGTTAAAAAATGCGTTTTAACTTGGCCAGTATGGACCGTATTACTGTGGATTTTAAATTATTTGTTTTTTGAACTAAATGTGGAGCTATACAACTTTTAACTACAAATAGTTGACTATACCAATTGATTATTTAATGTAAATATTACAAATTAAAGATGATCCAAATGAGGTTTGCAAAAATAAAGAAAGCAAATTTTATCATTAAAAAAGTTTGGTATTTTAATAATTAAATATATTTAACATTTGTCAGATCGAATTATTTAGAGAAAATACAGCATATGTGTAAAATGTGGAACATCATTTCTTTGAAAAATTTACACCAACTTTTATCGGATATAATTTATTGTTTATGTTGTTTGTGGTCCAATATTGTTAGAATTTAAATAAATTTAAATGTCACAAAAATAAGCCAAACTTTTTAAGAAAAGTATTAAAATTGCAAAAGCCGTTAAACTGGACAATATTTATTTACAATAGCAACATTTTATCTAAGTGATTGAAAGATATTTTTTAATTAATTTAAATAATAAAAACATCAATCAATCAAATTCCAATGTTTGTTTTTTCTCATTAGTGCAAATTATAATTATATTTGTCCTGCTGTTTGTTATATACAAACTGCAAGTTTAATCGGTTATTTCTGTAAAATAATTAATTGTTTTTATAAATAAATAACTACTTATTGATTTGATTGATTGCTTTTGATTTACAATAATGAGAAACTTAAATTGAATCTTATACTGCCACTTTTAAAGTAAAAGTAATGTAGTTAAATAGCTTCGAGATATGAAACCAACTTAAAGATAAAAAGTAATATAATTATACTACACTAATCAAAAAAAGAAAGTAGTCACATCTAATCACAACTAATTTATATAAATAATTTGTTTAAATAATAGTACAACTTGCCAAAAAAACAAGTTTTCATATATCAAATTTTTACAGGGTTCTTATACACCTATCAGTTTTACTATATTTTGACTACTTTTTTGTTTTAAATATTAATAATACCTTGTTCTATTGATTGTTGGAATACATCCATTGATTGATACTGATTTGGGTATATAACTTACTACACCTTTCTTTTGATGTATTTGTGAATTAATTATTATAAATGACATAATAAACAAAGATCCAAGTCCTCCACTTAATGCGCCCTATCAACATAAATGCTTATTTGTAATTACTTTATTGTAATCTGTTGTGACAATAGACCAACTTTTGAATTTGCAATAGAAAATAGCATTCCCAACAAAAACAATCCCAACATGCTTCCCATATTTTCCACTACAAATACTAAGATTGGACTTATAATGCCAAATCAATCATTACGATGACTTTCAATATATTACTGACAGCTTTTTTAGTTATATTCTTTGGCATATTGGGACTAACAAAATCTTCCTAACCCGATGATGCCAAAGCATTCATATTTGCGGAAAATATGCTAAAAATATTTTTACACAACTTTTATGATGCACATATTTATAACAAAACAATTTCAAGATGAAAGTTGCTGTTATACAAATATCTAATTAAATAAGAATTATTACAATTATTTAGATTAATTTGAGCTATAAATATATTACTTTAATGCGGCACTAAAAATGCCAGATATAAATAGTATTGCTAAACCGGGAATTACGGTTACAACATTTATAACGTAATGAGGTAAAACTTGATCGTGTTTTGTTATCTTTTTAGTTGTGAATGGATCACAATCTGTATATCTAGCATGCATTACTAATCCAATGGCTACTGTAAAAGTTATTATTACAATCATACCAATGCAAAATAATATAATAGCACTAAAATTAGAATAATACTTAATATAGTATTTATATCTATCCGTGTAGGCATGAATTTTTGTACATATCCTTGACCGATACACATAAAACTCATAGTACTAAAAACCTTCTTATTATTGTTGCCATAAAACTATCTCATTTTGATGGATATATATCAAAGCCATAAATATTTTACTTAATTGATTTATTTTAATTGTTAAAATATTTACTCAATTTGAACTCTTTGACATTCAAGTGAATTTTGCTACATTTCTCCAAACTCTCCTATAGATACTATTCCTATATAGAATTCATCAACAATTGAACCCATCATAACTATAAATTATAAAGTACCTGTCCATACTACTGTTTTTAGTCCACCAATTGTTTTATAAAAAATACACACTGCACAAACTAGCGGAGTAATCAAATGTAGATTTATGATAGATTTATTATATTTAGTTATTATTATGAAAATCTTGCAAATACTCATATCTGCTTGTCAGTTGAAGTTTATAAAATACTGGTAAATATACATAATAAATTATTTAAAAAAGTGGAATCATATTTAGAGTGAATAACCAGTATGTTGCTCCAAAACGAAAAACACGTTGGGTAAAGTAATTCCTGAGATATGGCTGCAACAAAAAATAAAAATCTTAAATATAAAAGAAAATTTCATACAAAATAATGGATTATAAAAATTTAATATAGCGCATAAAAACTTCAATTTTCACGGAAAATTGCAATAAACGTAATTAATCAAACATTTTCCGTAGAATTTCAAAATGCTGTCATTTTATACTTTTTTTTTAATTAGTCGGAAAAATGAAAAAACCGTTTTTTGCGTTACATTAATATCTAAAAAGTAGTTCATTTTAAATACTTCCTATTTAGCTGACTTGACGTATTTTTAACTAAACTAAAGCAAAAAATTTAATTTTTGTTTGTCTATTTGAGATTTAAGGGCCCCCAAAGCTGTAAAAACAAATTTCGAACATTTAATTAATTGCGTAAGCGGGCTCTTACACATGTCGTGCGTTATATGTGCGATCGATTGCAAGGCTCTATCGATTGCAAGGCTCTATCGCACGATTTGGATTTCTAGTGTCATTTCTAGGAAACGGCCAGTTATAACAATATAAATAAATACATTTATGATTAATCAATGTCAAAAACATTACAAATCTGACGTGTTCTCATTTCTAAGGTATCGGATTAATTAAAATAAAATTAATTTGTAAAAACGTGGTTGTAGAAAAAGTAGAGTACATAACTCTTTATAACTCATAACTTTTTAACGCAATTACTCACTTCTCGAATTACTGTTGTCGTGCAGAAAAGTTGCGCTTTTCTAGTCGTGCGTAATATGCTACTTACAACTCTTGATATGTAATATACTATTAAGTTGTTGTGGTACACCTAGTTAGGTGGGACATCAACATCCATTTTTATGCAATTATTTCATAGGAAACAATTTTTCGTTTTGATTTAGAAACGTAAATTTTTTTTTCTCATGAGGTAGTTCGCCAAGCGTCCCTGCACTACGGTCTTGATGGTCCCATTGTGCACCTCTAACATCTTACACCTTTTGCAGTTCTGTCTCTTCTATGAAGTCCAAGAGTTTTTGCCAATGGATTATTTTCAGTTCTTCTTGGGTTAGCATATGCTTGTTAAGTGAACTGTGCGTTGCATGTTGAATGCCTCGCAATCACACAGCAGATGCTGCGGCATAGTAGATGCTATGGCATAGACCACAGTTTCTGGTAATCAGTCCTGTGAGCCTTCGCAGTTTGGTTTATTTGCGATGCTTCGGTTTGAGTATTTTGTGTTAGTTCTGTTAGGAATAATCTGGTGTGATTAATCTCATGGCAGTTTTTCCACAAGTTATTGTGTTCCTTTGCAAATTTGCGTTGGATTATTTCTTTTCAGGTTTTGTGTGGAATCCGAAATGTTCTGGTCCAATAAATATCCCAGTTGTTCCCTTTTTAGCTAGCTGGTTAGCCTTAAGGTTCCTTTATATGGCTTGGTATGTACGGTTTAATATTGTTTTAATGATAAAGATATTGAAATATTTCCAGATATTCCGTTATTGAAGTACGGTTACATCTGCCCAATTTTGAATATATCACTGAAAACTATCGCGCATTTACCTTGCGCCTGAAGAACGCACAACTTTGATCTTACATTTTTCTAAAAAATAGTGATTGTCAGAATAATTGTTTTTTCTTTACATTTATCAGAAACTATAATTATTTACCAAAGAAAACTGTGCAGCATTAATTAATGTAAAATAATGTCCGGTTTTTATACTAAGCAACTCATATATTGACAGTAATAAGGTTAGTTGGCAGCTTGGAATCCGATTAGTTTTAATTTTTTTTCTAGTTTCAATTAAGTTTTGTTTGTTTTTTAATAATTTTGGAAAACCAGTCACGGGTTTGCATGAAGAAGATATTATTAAACTTACACAATGTCGAAAATGTTAACATGCATAAGTAAGAAATTTATTAAATTATAAATATTGCAAATTTTTAAATTGCAGAAAATATGTAAAAGTATGTGTGAAATGTCCAAAAAAGTTTTCATTAACACCTTAGCAAAAAAATATTGACGTTTGAAGGTATATCAAAAGGTGTTGGATAATATTACACAATGCAAAGAAATGCTTGTGTAAGTTTATGCAAGTATTACAAATCACCCGGTGTAATGTTCAAGAAATGAGCTAATTATGTTTTGATTAAATTGGTGCGTTTTAATTACGCTTAAAAATAAATATTCTTTAGTTTAAAAGTGGAAAGTTAATGATGTACATTTAATATAATTTCAGGTAAATATTTTGAAAACATAATTAAATCAAAACGAAGCAGTAATAGCAGCC
>JARJEC010158828.1:0-10708 GCA_030264575.1 Tachinus sp. AB-2021 | reverse complement strand
TCCAGACTCTTCCTCCATCCTAACCTATCCTGGCATTGATCGTTTTGCAGATTTCTTTCGCTCATCGATTTCTGGATGCCGTCATTCCAGGATTTTCTGGGCCTGCCTCGTTTCCGTCTTTCAGGAGGGAACCAATCGAGCGTAATTGATGGTAGTCGATGATCTGCCATCCTTTTTACGTGTCCGTACCAGATAAGTTGCCGTTTTCCTGCTTCCTGTACGGTGTTTTCTTTCAAGCCGATTAGTTCTTTTATCTTTGTATTGCGTACCCTATCCAACCTCGATATTCTACATGATCTTCTAAGAGCATCCATTTCCAGAGGCTGTAGTCTTCTTTTGTCAGCTCCTGCCACCTCCATCCTACTGCTCCGTAGAGTACGATTCTTTTTATAACTGTGTTGTCTATGTTATACTTTTTTTTTAAATTTTTTTACTCCACCGTATGCCGTTTAGTATCTTGATATCTCTTCTACTTTGTCCGATTCTTTGCCTGATTTCCTTTTCGTCCTTTCCAACTTTTTGTATTTGTACCCCCAAGTACTGGTAACTAATGCTGATATTATTTCTCTATTCTCAAGTTCCAAGTCGTCGGATTCTCCCCCAATACATTGGTATTTATTTTTGTAGGGATTCATCGAAAGGCCTGCTTTTTCATATTCTTCATTAATTTTCTTGGTCATGTATTGAAGGTCGTCCTTGTCTTGGGCGTTGAGCACCTGGTCATCTGCAAACTGGAGTGTGTATATGTTGTTATCTCCTATATTGTATCCCATGCCTTTGCATTTCCGTTTCCATGATCTCAAGTAGTCTTCGATGTAGATTTTAAATAAAGTCGGAGATAGGCAGCATCCTTGTTTAAGGCCCTTAGATGTACTGATTCCATTCGAGATTGATTCTCCCATCTTCATTTTAATTTTGGTATTTGGTAAACTTCTTTAATGGCTTTTATTACTCTCGTACTTATATTAGTGTTTTCTAGAGCTTTTCATAGTCTCTGTATGGGCAGGTTGTCATACGCTTTTGCCAGGTCTATAAAAAGTAGGTGCAACTCTCTTCCTGTGCTAATTTTCTTTTCCATTAGTTGTTTTAAGTAAAATACGTTATCCATGCATTCTATTAGCTCACATTCTGTTTCAACATGATCACGTAGTACCCTTCCATATAAGCGACTAAATGTTGACGTAACCGTTATTCCTCTGTAATTTTCGCACTTGCGAGGATCGCCTGTCTTAAGTATAGATGACATGAACCCCAATTTCCATTCTTCAGGGACTTTATTTTCGTTGTTCATTTATTTAGTAATTTAGTAATCATTTCATTAAGCTTTATTGTCCCGCTTTTAAACATCACCGCAGATACATTCGCCGGTCCACTCGCCTTTCCATTCTTCATGTTCTTTATTGCTTTCGGTACTATGTCTATTACAAGTTTAATGGGTTTTTCATCCACCGTAATATTGATTTGTTCTTTGATAAATTGATGTCGATCTTCAGATAGCAACCTACCGTAATATTTTTTCCACTTTTTTGCCGATATTTGTTCCACGGGTATTTGCTTTTTGTCAGCTTGTATATTGTTGATAAATCTCCATGTCCTTCTGTACATTTCTTACCACCTATGTACATTTCTATCTCTCCACATTTGTTGTCTCATGTATTTATTTTTTCTTCTTTTACTACATTACTAACAGTATGTCTTCTCTCAGTATACACTTGTCTGTCTGCTTTAGTATTGAGCCATTTGAAGTACGCCTGCTTTTTGCTTTTAATTTCCTTTTCGATCTCATCTTTCCACTAAATTTTCCTGCTGGCGGGCTTCTTCCTTTCTAACGTACCTAAAGCTTCATATGGCGCTTCATGAATTACTTGCTTTATATGCTGATACATTTCCACGACATCATTAAATGCGTCATCCGTTAGCTTCTGATCTAACCTCTGTAGTACCTAATGCTTTCTTCTTTAAAGTTTGCGATACTATACTTTTTTTGTCTAATTTGTTAGTTCTTCCTTAGGTTCTCTTTCCATTTTTAGTGTTTTTATGTTAGAAGACTTATATGGGAAATAGAGTAGTCCCTTTACCAGATAATGGTCTGATCCACATTCCGGTTCTCTGTGTGCTCTTACATCGATTACCCTGGTTGATTTGTCTTGACTGGTAATGATATAATCATTAATCAATTTTAGCTGTCTGTTGTGCTGAATCCACGTGTATTTGTGTATATCTTTGTGTTTAAAGAATCCATTTTCGATGTATTTTGAGGAGAAAAAACCGCCAATCTATCTTCATTGTTACTTCTCCGAATTGCCCAATAACTTTATCTTCTCTTCTACTCCCAGTATTGGCATTAAAATCTCCCATCAGTATTATCTCTCTATTATCCCCAATGCTATCTAATTGCAGTTGGAGTTCTTCGCAGAATAAAACCTTTTGTAGAACTGTTTCGTCTTCATTAGGTGCATAAATTCCAAAGATGGTTAGTTGTCTTCCTAATATATTGATATTCACCTTGACGATCCTTTCATTGATTCCTTCAAAGTTGGTCAGAAGTTTTTTTATATTTCTTCTTAATTAACAGTGATACCCCTCTCATGGCTCGCTTTTCTTTCGGTACTCCACTAAAAAGGTGAATATACACATCTATTTCTTCAGTTCCAAATGCTTTTTTCTTTGTTTCTGTAAGAACTACAATATCTATGCCCATTTTCTTGATCTCATTTATTACTTCGGCTTGTTTCGTACGTATACCTTGTACATTCCACGTTCCCATACTCATAATCCGTTTCCTTTGCTTGATTCGTCTATTATGGTTGTCGTCCATTTTCCGAGGCTGTTGTCTATTTCTTTTTGCGAATAGCTTCTTTTCTGGGTGATGGGCTGCAAACCCTTCGATCCAACCTCCAATAAGTAGGACCAGTCACTTATTATTTATGGTTTTCTTCCATTAGACAGATTGCCTTACTGGGCTATCGGACTCTGTCTATCCCGATCTGGCTCTTCCGCTCTCTTGACCATTGAGATCTCTTTGTCTGCTCTCGAGACTGTAACCTTAGGCAAGGGTCCAACAGGGTACTACCAATCGGAACCAGCTGAATCCTAGTTTTTTTAGATTGAGGTTGACACTCCTCCTTCATTCTTATCCGGGCCTGGGACCGGCATTGGCGGAGTTAATTAGATAAAATTAAATAACAATGTTATTAAAATAAAAATTTGAGTGGATAATATCGACCAATTGGGTAAAGGATTTGTAGAAATGCGCAAAACTTCAGTAAGAACGCCGGTTTTTAGAAACGTTAAGGAATATGTACTGAAAATGACATTTACACATTTTCGAAAATGTTATAAAATGCTCGTAAGCGTAACGAACAATTTCTGAAAAGTCTCAAATCGTATTCAATAATTTTTAAATTGTTTTTGATTGAAATAATCTCTAAATAATAATAATAATAATAATAATAATAATAATAATAAGCTATACAATTACTAAAACTCTTATTTTTAGCCGAATTAAAAACAAATTGGAAGTCTCACTCGATACTAAAACGCACAGTAAGTCTGGATATGCAAAACAATGTGGAAATATTTTCACAAAAAGCCAAAATAATGCTGAAGAATTTTTTGCACCGCACCGATGAAACTTTATTAGAAACGTTTGTGTTTTACTCAAATTTTGACGCATGCGTTGGTATATTCCTTTGAATAAACGCAATCGTAAATAATTATAATGGACAGTACTTTTAGGAACGATGCTGGGATTGTCCACAGATTTCCAAAACGGATACAGATCCATGCCCAATGTCGACGAGTAATTTTAACTCACTTTACTAAATGCTTTTTTAAATTTTGTTTTTTTTTGTGAGAAAGTGCCAGTATATTTATTGCTTTTATTGGAGTTTTAGAAACATTATTTTCTTTTTAGGCTCAACAGAATAGTCCCTTTGCTTACATTCAATCCGCTTTTTAACAAAAGTTTCTTGTTCAATTGGACTAAACTGGGAAATTTATTGATTCTATACAAAACTGTTTTTAATTTTTTGTTGGATTATTTCAAAGAGGTAACTAATTTATTTTGCCGCAAGCTCTTTCTCTGTAAAATAATTTTTTAGGAAATGGTTAAAAAATACGAAAATTCAGTGTACGATAAAGAGTTTGGTATTTTATCCAAAAATGTTCTTATCATAGTTGTTTACAATAATTAGGATGATTTCAGTTGAAGAAACTATCAACAGCATCTTTGTACAACTCATAAAGCGTTACGTCGATGATGATTTGGATGTTGATCTTGATAGTGTCAAAAATGACTTGATTGTGGTGTTATATACGGTAAGCATTAATGTCAATTTGATTTCTGAAAAGCTTAATTTTTTAAATTGCCCTGATTTCAACGCCTTCCAGATAAACGTGAAAATATGCCCTTTTAAATATTACAAAATTCTGCTGATAAAGTAATTGTCAAAGATCCATTTAAGAGAAAAGAGATCATATCGGTCAATTGATGCGTCTTCATTACTACCAACAGTAATATGTTTAATAATTCTAGCAATGAGATCTTTAAATAACCAAAGAAATAAACATTAGAACATTATTGCGAATATTGTTCCTTGTTAAACGTCTCGTTTATCGATAAATTGTTTACAAAATCTGAAAAAATATCTGATAGCGTCACTTGGAATTATTTTATAATTATTTTAAAATTTATATAATTAATTGAAGTGATCGTTACTATGTGATAATCCATTCTTATTAAATAAAATAATTTACTATGTTTTTCATCACGAATTTATTCTCTCTTATTTTATTACTAGTTTCAGCTCCATTAGAGTCTTCTACGGATGTTACAAGTTATATAATTACTTGTAATATAATAATAACTTGTAATATAACTTGTAACATCCGTAGAAGACTCTAGTGTACCCGAAACCAGTAATATATTCGAGAGAATCAATTATAGAATAGTAAATTGTTTTATTTTAAAATTATTTTAGGGATTTCAATCGACTTCAACGATGTGCATGTTCACCTTACTCATGCTCGCCATGCATCCAAAAGTGCAAGTATATAAAATCCCTTTGTTTTATAAAAATGAAAATTTCGACAAAAAAATTTGGTTTCAGCAAAAAGTATATGAGGAAACTAAAGAGATTTTGGGAGAGCGCAATTACATTACCAACTCGGATATATCAAAAATGAAATATTTGGATTTGGTCCTGAAAGAAACATTGAGACTATTTCCCGTGCATCCTTTCATAATAAAAATGGTCAAACAGGAAATCCAACTTGGTAATTGTAAAATATATTTTGATATTCTGCATAATGCCTAAAATAGATTTTTTATATAATTATATTATTAATAATCATTTTCGTTCTGCATGTTTCATTTTGTTTCGTTTACTATTTTTAAGCAGTTAACATTTATTATTATCAGTATTTTTGAGGATTTTTGCAAGAAATTAGATGCAACCCATTGGTTTTACCAGTAAAATTGTAGAAACATCTTAGGTGGATTTAAAATAAAATTTCTTGATTACTCAATGGCTGGGCGGGTAGGTGGGCCACCATAGTATAAAATACTGGTCCGGATTGCTTGTTTATGTAACTCGCCTACTCAGTCAGTTGTTTATTAAGCAATAAATTTGATGTAAAACATTTCTTTTACCATTAAAAATATAGAAACATCTTGAGTGGATTTAATGTCAAATATCTTGATTACTCAATACGCTAGGCGGGTAGGTGGTTTACCATAGTATAAAATACTGCTCTAGAATACTTATTTATGTAACCCGCCCACCCATCCAGTTGTTTATTAAGATAAATTGGATGTAAAACATTTATTTTGCCTTTAAAATTGTAGAAACATCTTAGGTGGATTTAAAGTCAAATTTCTTGATTATTGACTCAATAGATTAACCTGTTAGTGGGTCATTATGGTATGAACTATTGGTCCAAATTATTTATTTATGTAACCCGCCTACCCACCCAGCTATTTATCATTAAAATTGTGGAAACAACTTGGATTGCTTTAATGTCCAATTTCTTGATTACTCAATGGCTGGGCGGGTAGGTGGGTTACCATAGTATAAAATACTGGTCCAGATTACTTATCTATGTAACCCGCCCACCTACCCAGCTGTTTATTAACAAGAAATTGGATGAACAACCTTTGTTTTGAGATTAAAACTACAGAAAATCTTGTGTGGATTGAATGTTCATTTTCTTGATTACTCAATAGATAGACG
Source organism: Tachinus sp. AB-2021 (assembly GCA_030264575.1). Classification (NCBI taxonomy): domain Eukaryota; kingdom Metazoa; phylum Arthropoda; class Insecta; order Coleoptera; family Staphylinidae; genus Tachinus; species Tachinus sp. AB-2021. Next base: position 4,475 of record JARJEC010158828.1, on the reverse strand, counting down.
GGTTAGTGGGCCACAATGGTATAAACTACTGGTCCAAATTATTTATTTAAGTAACCCACCCACCCACCCAGCTGTTTATTAATCAAGAAATTGGATGTAAACCATTTCTTTTACTATTAAAATTGTAGATTCATCAAGGGTGGCTTTATTGTCCTATTTCTAGATTACCCAATGGCTGGCCGGGTAGGTGGATAACCATAGTAGTCCAGATTACTTGTTTATGTAACCCACCCACCTACCCACCCAGCTGTTTATTAAACAAGAAATTGGAGGTACAACCTTTGTTTTGAGAATAAAATTGTAGAAATATCTTGGATGGATTTAATGATTACTCAATAGCTGGGTGGATTAGTACTCAACTTTGGTATAAACTACTGGTATAAATTACATATTTGTGTAAAGCGCCAACCAATCCAATTATTTATTAAGCAAGAAAGTGGCTGTAACGCCTTTCTTTTCTTATTAAAATTATATAAGCATCTTGTGTAGATTTAATTTCAAATTTCTTGATTACTCAATAGCTGAGCTGGTGGGTGGATTACTATAATATAATTTACTGGTGCAGATCAATTATTTATGTAACCCGCCCACCCAGCCAGCTGTTTATTAAGCAAGAAAGTGGATGTAAAGTCTTTCTATTGCCATTAGAATTGTAGAAACATTTTGGGAGGATTTAATGTCCAATTTCTTGATTACTCAACGGCTGGGTGGGTTATTGGGTCACTATGGTATAATTTACTGGTCTGAATAACATATTTGTGTAAACCGCCAACCAATCCAATTATTTATTAAGCAAGAAAGTGGCTGTAACGCTTTTCTTTTTTTATTAAAATTATAGAATCATTTTGGGTGGATTTTATTTCAAATTTCTTGATTACTCAATAGCTGGCCTGGTCGGTGATTTACTATAGTATAATTTACTGGTCCAGATAAATTATTTATGTAACCCGCCCACTTACGCAGCTGTTTATTAAGCAAGAAAGTGGATGTGAAGTCTTTCTGTTGCCATTAGAATTGTAGAAACATTTTGGGTGGATTTAATGATTATTCAATAGCTGGGCAGGATAGTGCCTAACTTTGGTATAAACTACTCAAATTACATATTTGTGTAAACCGTCAACCAATTCAAAAGCAAGAAAGTGGATGTAACGCTATTTTTGCTATCACAATTGTAGACACATCTTGGGTGGAGTTAATGTACAATTTCATGATTACTTATTAGCTGGGCTGGTGGGTGGGTTACTATGGTATATTTTACTGGTCCAGAATAATTATTTATGTAACCCGCCCACCCATCCAGCTGTTTATTAAGCAAGAAAGTGGATGTGAAATCTTTCTTTTCTCATTAGAATTGTAGAAACATTTTGGGGGTGGATTTAATATCCAATTTCTTGATTGTTCAATAGTTGGGCAGGTGGGTGGGTAACGATGGTTNTTGGGTGGGCAGGTAACATATTTTAAAAATATTGGTAAAAATAGTTTTATTTATAGTGCAATTACCTTTACCAATAGTTTTAATTTATGTGACCCACCCAACCATCCAGCTGTTGTGTCACCAAAAGAGTGTATATTAACCCCACTTTTTGTTATTATTTGACAAATAATATTTACTTTTTATGTTATAATTTAACAAATCACAACATGTTGGGTTAATATTCAATTTTGATGACAATGACAATGACAAAAGCTGGGTAGGTGAGCGGGTCACATATTTTGAAAATATTGATTAAGGTAGCTTCATTTATAGTATTACCAATAGCATTAGTCTAAATGACCCGCCCACCAACCCAGTTATTATGTCATCAAAAGCTTATATACTAACCACTTTTTCTGTTATTATTTGACAAATAATATTTACATTTTACGTTGTCATAGTTTAAAAAATCACAACAGGCTGAATAATTATACAATCTTTTGCCACTGCAGCTGGGTAGGTGGGCGGATCACACAATTCAAAGATATTGGTAAACTAAGTGTCAATTATAGCGCAATTACATTTTGAAGATGAAGTTAACATCAAAGAAAAATGTACACAACTGTGCTTGATTTGAGTCGAGTTGCAAACCGAATGTAGGCAAGTATCAAACCGGTGGGATAGATATATCAATAAAATTTGCATCAGGCAATGTATCAGGTGTCAAAAGTGGGAGCATGCAACAAGCAATTGCATGTACGGCCAAAGTGGTTAAAATGTGCAGGTGAGTATCTCAGACATACCTGCATAAAGTAAAAAGACAAAGAGGCAATATATGCATATTGCAGAATAAGAAAACTGAATGCAATTTATAATTGCAGAAAATCGAATAAAAACCTCAACAGCCGTTGAGCTATGTACCAATGCCTGGACGCAAAAAGAGTCTCCATCCCCCACCCACAACTCACAGTTTTTGGAATCAAATGCAACATGAAAGATAAGATACCATAGCTAGCAGAATCAGCAGAACAAGCAGAATCAACAGAATCAACAGAACCACAAAAATTGCCTGAGCCGCAAAAACCAGCAAAGCCAGCAACCTCATAACTATGTATTTCCCAGTACTCGTATCAAAACGTCATGGACAAAATATGCAGGTTGAATGGCTTGGTAGATCTTTCAAAGATGTTTAGGTTGTTGAAAGAATTATCAGCATCAATGCTATAGAAACGAAGCCGAAAAATTCCAAACCATAAAATTATATTTGTCAGATATTTAGTAAAACAGTCTAAAGGTCTTTGAATGGAATGCCAACAGTGTCAAATGCAAGGTTGGCGAATTGATTGAACCTCTTTCAACGCAAATGGACATTCTTGAAATCACCGAAACAAAATTAAATCATACTGTCAAGTTCAAAGTGAGGGGGTACCACATTGAACCAGATCGCTTTTTGGCCGGTGGTGGTGGTGCCGTTCTAATAAGAAATTCGTTTAGTTACATGCGGAAAACGCATCTAGAGCTATTAGGTTTGAAAATGGTTTGATACTGGTAGGTGTATATAATAGGCCGAATTTTAATTTTGAAGAGAGTTGTTTTAAATTTGTTTGACAAAGGAAATCGAGTTCTTCTTCTGGAAAATTTCAATGCAAGGCACAATATCTGAAATTGCAGACACATTTAGAACTATATCAAAATTCTTTAGAACATAGTTTTGATATAATGCATCCCACATCATACAAACGCACACTTTCTCCCGAATGGCAACACACCTAGTACAATTGTCATTGTAATTAATAAAAATGTCACAAATATTTTTCAACATAGGGACATTGGACAAGCTAAGCTCAGATCACACAGCCATTACATTTACCCTACACCGACACAATACCACCATCGACAAAGACAGATTTTGGCAAGACATGATTATCAAACTGCCTATTGGCTGATGCCATAAAATCCAAAAGTTGTGAGTTTTATAATTACCCCACCCGAGGTAAATTTTTGAAACATTTCTTTCAAAACGGAATAATGGCGAAGTAATTACTTAATAACTATAATATTCTAATTTCAACTTTCCATTTAAAAAAATTTAAATTGTAAATAATAAATAAATATTATTTACAATATTTGTATCTGAGCACACTCTGGATCTCTCTATTGTATTGTACTAAAAATTTCTCAAAAGTTTTACCAATTTAAATTAGAAAATAACCCATTACTTCAAAATAACACTAACATCGTATTAAATAAAAATTAAGATATCAGTGTCTAAATATCTTTAAACTTTATAAAAATTGTAATCAAATTTTTATTTCTCCTCTAGTCCTAACTTCCTGACCCGTTCTGGCATCGATCTAATAAGAATATCGATATCTTTTAGAGGTATTTCTTTGAATTCTTCTGTAAATGGTTCTCATATTGCCTACTCTTTCAACTTTAGCCGAGATTGTTCTAGAGACATGGTTTCATAAGGACAGCAATCTTAGGCGAAGTTCTTGACGTAATATTGTTTATCTTGGACGTCCAGACTGTCTGGCTTTCTCAGATCAAGTCTGGTAAACGTTTCCAACTAATGAAACGCTTTTCTCTAAGCGGCAGCTCAAACGTCGTTGAGTTGCGCAAAATTTATTTCTTGGCATATTGACAAACACGAGAAAATGGAATAAAGTGACAGAAATAAATGCCAGTCTTGTTACGTTTTTCTTCAACGTACAATAAAAAATTCTCTCTTACAAAACCCACTGGAAAGATAACGCTAAAAATGTCAATTATTATTCTGACCGTATTTGATCTGCATATATAGCTTGATAGAAAAATAAAAATGTTCTTTTCTCTTCTTCTTCTTTAACAGCCTGTATCTGTCTACTGCTGAAAGTAGGCCTCCTTTAAAAAATTCCATTTGTTGCAATCTTGTGCAATTTGATGCCATTGCTTACCTGCAGTCTCCTTGGCGTCGTCTATTCATCTTTTTTGTGGTCTTCCTCTGTCGCGGGTGGTCATCCTTGGTCTCCATTTTAGCAATCTATGCGTCAATTTTTCGTTGTTATCTCTTGCCACATGA
>JARJEC010158722.1:0-14717 GCA_030264575.1 Tachinus sp. AB-2021 | reverse complement strand
ACAGTCGAAGCACTAGCATATTATCAGTATAAATTTCCTGAACGTCTCCTGAACACCAAATAGACAATATTTTCTTAAATTCTTTAGAAAATTGCGAAGTACTTTCATTACGTTTAAAAAAAACAAGAAAACATAAACACTTATAAGTAATGAAGAAGTACAAATAAATATGCTTGCCTATTTTGAGGCTTTTCCAAAAAAGAATATTATAAATATTATACACGAATTAAATTTACCTTGCAATACGGTTCATAGAATTATAAAGAAACATAAACTACATCCAAACAAAAATAAAAGAGCACAAAGTTTATTAGTTGGAGCTTAGTTTTTTGTAACTGATTTATTAATTTAATTAATAAAATTGATGATAACTTTAAACCGATCAATCAAGTCTTTTCAATATGGGTATGTGTAACAAATCTAACAAACATTGTTTTATTAAAGAAACTCCTCTCATAGTTGATCCACGCAATCCACAAAACCGCTTCAGTTTAAATGTTTGGTGTGCCTTAATAACTTAATACATTATTGGCCCTGTTTACTATCATGGAACTTTAACAGGAGAACGATATATTTAATGAATATTGCCGATTATTAAAGATTATATGAACAACATTCCATTTGCTTAATACCGTCTTTATTATCAACTGGTTGGAGTATCTGCTCATAATTATTTAGGCACAACTAAATTGCTGAACAGAATTTTTGATAATCAATGAATAGGTACCAACGCAACAATTTGTTACCCTGCACGGTCTCCTGATTTAAATCTTCTTGATTTTTACTTTTGGGTTTTTTTAGAAATGAAGTAAGTATACAAACAACAACATTTAAATGTAATGTAATTACAAAATAATATTGAAAATATTATATTAAACATTTATTGTAGAACTGTTTTAAAAGCTGCAAGAAATGTGATACGAAGAGCTAGCTCAAAAATACCTCAATGTAGAGAGCATTATGTTTTTGTTGGAAAATTGAATCCTTGTTTTTGTTGTTCATTTCCATAGCTTACTTGAGTTTTATTTCCGAAGTTGGCATACAGTTAAAATGTAAATATAACTTGTTTATTTATAACTTTAAGATTATACTGCATTAAGAATTTTTTGCTAAGAATTTCTTTTTCTTTCAAAATTTGAACACATTTATAAGGTGTTCCATTAAAAAAAATATTATTTTAAATATCTCTAGTTATTCAATTGTTTTTCTGTTTTTATTTTTGAAAATTGCAATAAAAATACTGATACTTTGCTAATTTAACCGATATTGTAACTTCAATATTAACAAAGTTAGCAATGGTGAACAAATAAGTTGGAACACCTTGTACAGATGAGTCTTTTATAAGTAAAAAGATTTATTTTATTGATCTTGGTATCTCAATTAGTTTTGGAGATAAATTTTGTTGCTGTATTGTTTTTAAACACGAATTACCGTGAAACATATTATACAAAGTGATGCAGAAAAACTTTCCAACTTTCAACTAATCACAGAAGAATTCCCGAAGCACGTAGATTGATAGGGGAGGTGAGAATAGGCCGAAGCAACCATACCAATTTTAGTTGTTTTATACAATGCAAATGTCGTTGCAACGCTAAGAACCTTTTGCAGGCGGTCTGGTTCAGCTTGTCACAACAAAGGTTCTAACAACATAACCATTTGGAAATGGATCAGTGATTTAAGAGAAATGGGATCTGCACTTCGGAAAAAATCAGTTGGACAATTTAAAAGTTTAAGAACAATTGATCACTATGATCGTATATTAAACAGTATCAAATGTGTTCTATCAAAAACATGCTGCTGTCTTTGGGTTTTTGTCCAGAACAATACGGCAAATTCTACACACAGACCTAAAGTTAAACCACTATAAGATAATAATAGCCTAGGAATTGAGTCCAAAAGCGAGAGACGTACAGATGCTTGCAATGCAATCCTAACAACCGTGCTATCCGGCGCTATTGTGGGGACAATAAAGAAAACGCAATTTTACTTTTATGGTACAATAAAGATACAAAACATTCTGCAACTTTTTTTCTTGGGTAACTAGAAACCGCTGGGAACTTTACCAAAGGTTGCTTCATACTTCTAAAGTAAAAATTTGGTTTACTGTGTCCTCTATGAGCGTTATTGGGTCTTATTGACAAGAGAGGCTCAACTGCAACACTAAATTCAACTAGCTATTGAGAAATGTTCGAGATTTTTTACGGCCGAAAATGGAACAACATAAAACCTTCTGGTTTTAGCAAGATGGAGCTAATGCTCATATTGACCGGCGTTCACACGTTCTTCTGTAATAGTGGCCGCATAATCTCGTTACAAGATTTTCTATGGGCCCTCAAATCACTGGACTTGTCTTCTTGAATTTATTTTCGGTTGGGATACTTCAAAGGTGAGGCTTACAAAAGCTTGACTTTGAACACTGAGTAATTTGAATGATGCAATTAAAGACACAATTGCCGGAGGCCCTCAAGATATACTGGTGAGTGTGCCGAAAACTTTGTGGAACGCCTACACATGTGTTCAAAGGACAAAAAACTGTAGGTAACTTAATTACTCAAATAAAAATATGGCACCAAAGCATTTAAAAAATATACGTTCATTTTCGTTTACTATTTTATTGTGATTTAAATTATATTGGACAGTCAAAAGAAAAACAAATACATCGGGTAAATGTAGACCCACAGAGATGTATACATCATCCAATAGCTAGTCACAATTTCAATATTAACAACCCTAAATAGAAAAAAAAAAACATATTAGTGTTGTAGAATTGTAATTTAATTTGTAATTTCAATACAGATACTGATAACTTTAATATTATATATTACAAAATTATAAATAGAATAATTATATAATAAATTATAAATTAAAAAGGTCGTGGGAATAAATTCATCTAATAGTTTATTTCATCTTGTTTCATCTACAAAATAAACATTATTAATATGTGCTCATAAAGATTTTTTGTTACATATAATACTCGTTACTCTGCTCTAATAAATAAATAAAATCATGCCGTTGCTAGAATTCTATATAGACAATCTGTTTTTAATAAATTTAAATTAAATTTTTTAATAATAAATTATACATATAACTTTAATTATGACTGAATTACACTAAAAACATTTTTTTTGTTTCTCCGTTTTTACATTAAACTTAATGTTATAATTAATAACTTATAACTTAGTATAAACTAAAATTATTCCTGATATTATTTTCATTATTGTTGCGCCAAAGAAAAAAAAAGTAATTCTCAAAATGTTCGCAAGCAAATGTAATATTTACCATTCAGTTTTTATTTTTCAATTATCTAATTACTTTCTAATTGTTGGTAGTTACGTATTTTGGGTATTGCGTTAATTGTTGGCGTAAAAAATTATAATTTTGTAGAATGCAGTTTGCAATGTAAAATATTATGACATTACTTTTGTTTACATCGTTGCTTTAAAAAGTTGTCATATCAAAGAAGATTTCCAAAGACGTTAGCCATGTAGCAGTGTATTTTCCAAAATATTTTAAAAACCCAGTAATAATTGTAATCATCATACTGGTGGCTTAAATCTACGATACAACGCTGCAAGTGAAGCAGAGGTAATTGGTGCAATGCTTGACACACTAAATATTAGTAGTAGGCGAATTACAATCCGTCCGCAAGTTTTGTTTGGAAGATTGTAAAACGAGAAATCATACATCCTTACCATTATTAGCGTGTCCATCACCTACAACCAGAAGATCAAATAAGGAGATTAGTATCTTTTCAATGTACTTTTGAACAGCACGAGCTGGATCCTAACTTTATCCGTTCCATTTTGTGGACCAACAAAGCTACTTGTCTAGAATCGGTATCAATCAGTGTCACAATGAGTATGCATGCCAGTAGAGAATCCGCATGTATTTAGAAATCATCATTATCAACACAGATTTTCTATTAACACGAAGTGTAGGATTTTCGAAGGTCGTCTACTGCCAATACAACTTCTGCAAATTATTTAAATGCTGCTCTTATTTGAAATCATCGGATAATCACTTACACGGGTTATTATATGTTCTACTTGCACTGTGTAACGTGATATCGTATAAACACGATGGTGCACCACCGCATGCTGCAAGTGTTGTTGTAGAATGGTTAGACAATTATTTTAATAAAAGGTCGATGAGTAGAAGCGCACCAGTTTAGTGGGCTGCTAGGTTGTCAGATCTAAATTCATTAAATTTTTACTTCTGGGGCCACGTAACACAACTGCAGGAGACATTCACAATAAAGAGCAATTATGAACGCTGAATTTTAAATTGAAAGCAAGATTTTGCTGCAGTTTATAATTCATTGGTTTGCCAGGATTGCATCGCGGCTGGTGTTGTACTTTTCAAAAAAGAATTGTAAATTAATGGTGATTGAATAAAGTTTTCATATGACCTACTATTATATTTTTGTTAAACTTAAAAATTATATGTTTCAAAAGTTTGAACCTTGATATCTCTAACCAAAGGCCGATCGGGAAAAAAATGTGACGAATTTATTTGTTTAAAACAAAATCTTCAAAACAAACTTTTATTTTTTGCTTCCTGGTATAAATCACCCTTTTTACTAAACATGTTGGTTTTCACAAACCGCTTTTAAAACCGGTTTTCACAATTAAATTAATTTTTTATTTTATTTTTTGTAAATATCAAGTCAAATTTAAAATATTTAAAATTAGAAATAATAAATATTAAACCAACATCTATATCAATATCTAGTTTGAGTAACTTGTAATTTGTGGACAATCTATCGTCATTGATACAGTAATATGTCAAAAAGTAAATGTTTTCAGGAGAATAAATAAACTGTTTTGTTCATTCATCACTAATTAAAATATTTAATCATTTCTGTATTATTTGGTTACATTAGTTTTAGGTAAATATCAGTTTTTGTAAATAATATGTGTATTTACATACTTTTAGATAGAACATTTTGCCACTGAAACATATTAGCGATATACGAGCCTTATTCCGTTCGCTCGTTCTGCGCGTTCATTAGAACGCGCAGAACGAGCGTTTTAATTATATAATATAATTTTGCTAGATGACAGAACCGATTATTTTGGTTACAATAGCACCATAAACCCAAAAATAAATTTTTGACGTTCATACTGAACTGACGTTCATAATATTGTGTCTACAAATGTACAGTACAATTCCGAATTTGTGCACATATTGGATGAATAAACGCTACTGCCACCGTTACTTGAATATCTAACCGGTTGAGTTCTTTTCATTTTCGTTAAGCATTACTCCGTTGATATACTTAATTAAATAGCTTTAACGCTGCGATTTTTTAAACGTACATGATTTATGTAAATTCTTATTAGATTTTGTTTTCATTTAGTGGATTATGCAGCGAAATAATTAATTAGACAGTACCTTGTGGCACTTTTCTAAATTTATCCACAAAACAAACGTTTTACAAAGGTTTAAAACGGGATGGGAAGTTGTGCGGTTTTTACGTTATAAAACAATGAACTATCTTAACACAAATTGCAAACCAAATAGTAAACAATGCTTAATGTTTTCTTATTTCATTATTTAAAAATTAAAAGAAAAAAATTATCTTTCCAGACTCACCCTGTATACACTCGCATGAAATCCGTATGGAATTTAAACAATATAATAAAAAGCAGTAATAATAAATTGTATATAATATCATAAATTATCAAACAAGCACGTGAGTTCAATTAAATTATGGATAAATATGTACATTTATATTTAATAATTGCACCCGATGCTCATAAAACAAATTTATTAATTGTATAATTTTGTGTTATAGGCAGATATTCAACATATGGCAGTGAGTTATGAGTCGGAGGATGAAACGATGGGCAAACTACATGCACGCAGCCGTCGAGGCACAGCTTTGTACAGCAAACAGGACATCCTGGAGCAATACTGCATTTCCGAGCGTGGAATGGGAGCTCTTGAAACTGATCGTCGAGGTTTCTTTAGCTGTCTTTCGTCGCATCAACTTTCGCCATGTACCCGTTCATCCATCCTCACAGTTTGCGTTAGACAAAAGATACCGTCGGATGAAAACTTGCAGGATTTGTATAAGAGGCCACAATATGCTACGTATCCGAGAAAACCAAGGTGAGAAATATACTAACTAATGTTACGTTTTTGAGAGATTTGGAGCATAAAGTCCTTTAAGTACTTAATATATCTGTAGGAAACTTAACTTTTGCATGAATACGAATATGGAACTTAAAGCTGCATTCAGATTGTGCTGGCACCGCATTTGCTCCACTGAATGGAAAGATTACTTGCAAAAATTTTCCCTTGCATATTTCATAAAACTTAATGGCTGTATTTCCCTACACTTACAGTTTTATTTGACCAATAAAAATGTTTCAAGATTTGTTCATTCGTGAAATTTTATTATACAGCTTTAATACGATAAAATTTTCAATTCTCTTTCAGAATATTATTTTAATTATATTTTGTACACTTCTGTTTTTGATGCAAATAAACTATTTATAGAAGATAACCTCAAGCTTATCTGTCGAATGCCTGACTAAGGGTGAAATCGTGCGAGCGGAACATCTTTGCCGGATTACGAGGTGTTGATCAATTGAATTACGCGGGTTGATTTGATCACATATATCTCCTCGAGTTATGTTTGATTTATACAGAGTTTTTGCGTTTGTTTTCTTTCAGGTGGGGGCCGCCGCCACCAGAAATATATAACTACGACGAGGATCTGAACAGTTCGTATTTCCGGAGGAAAGCACACACTGATGCCAGCACATACCAATGGATGCCTTCTGACGATGAGTCTGTCCGTATGGAAAGGCCCAGGTCAATTCTCGATCATCATCATCAATCTGGATTACCACATACTACACCTCATAGGTAAATCAATTAATATAGTAAACAATTTGAAAATTATATTATGTATTAAGGTTTACATTTATTTATATTATTGTTAATTGTATTTAAAATATTAACGTATGAATAAGATAAAAAATAGAAACCTATAAACAAATAGTAATGCAACTATTTAATACGCTAGAATTTTACAATTTTGGAGAATGCGCTGGGCACAAACAATAAATATCTATACGTATATAGTAATAAATATTTTAATAAATAAACAATATAGAACAAATATTTCACAAATTTTATCATTTAAATTAAAATATTCAATATAAAATGTATTGATTATGTTAGCCAATTTATGTTGAGAAACAAACTTAATATTTAAAATTATATTTACTTTAAAGAAATATTAGAAAATGTTTACAAAATAATTTAATTTTATTAGTAAATTGCTTTATTTCATAGCTTCATTTGCATAATATCTGTAATATTATATTATATTACATATATATATATATATATATATATGTAATATAATATAATATTACAGATATTATGCAAATGAAGCTATGAAATAAAGCAATTTACTAATAAAATTAAATTATTTTGTAAACATTTTCTAATATTTCTTTAAAGTAAATATAATTTTAAATATTAAGTTTGTTTCTCAACATAAATTGGCTAACATAATCAATACATTTTATATTGAATATTTTAATTTAAATGATAAAATTTGTGAAATATTTGTTCTATATTGTTTATTTATTAAAATATTTATTACTATATACGTATAGATATTTATTGTTTGTGCCCAGCGCATTCTCCAAAATTGTAAAATTCTAGCGTATTAAATAGTTGCATTACTATTTGTTTATAGGTTTCTATTTTTTATCTTATTCATACGTTAATATTTTAAATACAATTAACAATAATATAAATAAATGTAAACCTTAATACATAATATAATTTTCAAATTGTTTACTATATTAATTGATTTACCTATGAGGTGTAGTATGTGGTAATCCAGATTGATGATGATGATCGAGAATTGACCTGGGCCTTTCCATACGGACAGACTCATCGTCAGAAGGCATCCATTGGTATGTGCTGGCATCAGTGTGTGCTTTCCTCCGGAAATACGAACTGTTCAGATCCTCGTCGTAGTTATATATTTCTGGTGGCGGCGGCCCCCACCTGAAAGAAAACAAACGCAAAAACTCTGTATAAATCAAACATAACTCGAGGAGATATATGTGATCAAATCAACCCGCGTAATTCAATTGATCAACACCTCGTAATCCGGCAAAGATGTTCCGCTCGCACGATTTCACCCTTAGTCAGGCATTCGACAGATAAGCTTGAGGTTATCTTCTATAAATAGTTTATTTGCATCAAAAACAGAAGTGTACAAAATATAATTAAAATAATATTCTGAAAGAGAATTGAAAATTTTATCGTATTAAAGCTGTATAATAAAATTTCACGAATGAACAAATCTTGAAACATTTTTATTGGTCAAATAAAACTGTAAGTGTAGGGAAATACAGCCATTAAGTTTTATGAAATATGCAAGGGAAAATTTTTGCAAGTAATCTTTCCATTCAGTGGAGCAAATGCGGTGCCAGCACAATCTGAATGCAGCTTTAAGTTCCATATTCGTATTCATGCAAAAGTTAAGTTTCCTACAGATATATTAAGTACTTAAAGGACTTTATGCTCCAAATCTCTCAAAAACGTAACATTAGTTAGTATATTTCTCACCTTGGTTTTCTCGGATACGTAGCATATTGTGGCCTCTTATACAAATCCTGCAAGTTTTCATCCGACGGTATCTTTTGTCTAACGCAAACTGTGAGGATGGATGAACGGGTACATGGCGAAAGTTGATGCGACGAAAGACAGCTAAAGAAACCTCGACGATCAGTTTCAAGAGCTCCCATTCCACGCTCGGAAATGCAGTATTGCTCCAGGATGTCCTGTTTGCTGTACAAAGCTGTGCCTCGACGGCTGCGTGCATGTAGTTTGCCCATCGTTTCATCCTCCGACTCATAACTCACTGCCATATGTTGAATATCTGCCTATAACACAAAATTATACAATTAATAAATTTGTTTTATGAGCATCGGGTGCAATTATTAAATATAAATGTACATATTTATCCATAATTTAATTGAACTCACGTGCTTGTTTGATAATTTATGATATTATATACAATTTATTATTACTGCTTTTTATTATATTGTTTAAATTCCATACGGATTTCATGCGAGTGTATACAGGGTGAGTCTGGAAAGATAATTTTTTTCTTTTAATTTTTAAATAATGAAATAAGAAAACATTAAGCATTGTTTACTATTTGGTTTGCAATTTGTGTTAAGATAGTTCATTGTTTTATAACGTAAAAACCGCACAACTTCCCATCCCGTTTTAAACCTTTGTAAAACGTTTGTTTTGTGGATAAATTTAGAAAAGTGCCACAAGGTACTGTCTAATTAATTATTTCGCTGCATAATCCACTAAATGAAAACAAAATCTAATAAGAATTTACATAAATCATGTACGTTTAAAAAATCGCAGCGTTAAAGCTATTTAATTAAGTATATCAACGGAGTAATGCTTAACGAAAATGAAAAGAACTCAACCGGTTAGATATTCAAGTAACGGTGGCAGTAGCGTTTATTCATCCAATATGTGCACAAATTCGGAATTGTACTGTACATTTGTAGACACAATATTATGAACGTCAGTTCAGTATGAACGTCAAAAATTTATTTTTGGGTTTATGGTGCTATTGTAACCAAAATAATCGGTTCTGTCATCTAGCAAAATTATATTATATAATTAAAACGCTCGTTCTGCGCGTTCTAATGAACGCGCAGAACGAGCGAACGGAATAAGGCTCGTATATCGCTAATATGTTTCAGTGGCAAAATGTTCTATCTAAAAGTATGTAAATACACATATTATTTACAAAAACTGATATTTACCTAAAACTAATGTAACCAAATAATACAGAAATGATTAAATATTTTAATTAGTGATGAATGAACAAAACAGTTTATTTATTCTCCTGAAAACATTTACTTTTTGACATATTACTGTATCAATGACGATAGATTGTCCACAAATTACAAGTTACTCAAACTAGATATTGATATAGATGTTGGTTTAATATTTATTATTTCTAATTTTAAATATTTTAAATTTGACTTGATATTTACAAAAAATAAAATAAAAAATTAATTTAATTGTGAAAACCGGTTTTAAAAGCGGTTTGTGAAAACCAACATGTTTAGTAAAAAGGGTGATTTATACCAGGAAGCAAAAAATAAAAGTTTGTTTTGAAGATTTTGTTTTAAACAAATAAATTCGTCACATTTTTTTCCCGATCGGCCTTTGGTTAGAGATATCAAGGTTCAAACTTTTGAAACATATAATTTTTAAGTTTAACAAAAATATAATAGTAGGTCATATGAAAACTTTATTCAATCACCATTAATTTACAATTCTTTTTTGAAAAGTACAACACCAGCCGCGATGCAATCCTGGCAAACCAATGAATTATAAACTGCAGCAAAATCTTGCTTTCAATTTAAAATTCAGCGTTCATAATTGCTCTTTATTGTGAATGTCTCCTGCAGTTGTGTTACGTGGCCCCAGAAGTAAAAATTTAATGAATTTAGATCTGACAACCTAGCAGCCCACTAAACTGGTGCGCTTCTACTCATCGACCTTTTATTAAAATAATTGTCTAACCATTCTACAACAACACTTGCAGCATGCGGTGGTGCACCATCGTGTTTATACGATATCACGTTACACAGTGCAAGTAGAACATATAATAACCCGTGTAAGTGATTATCCGATGATTTCAAATAAGAGCAGCATTTAAATAATTTGCAGAAGTTGTATTGGCAGTAGACGACCTTCGAAAATCCTACACTTCGTGTTAATAGAAAATCTGTGTTGATAATGATGATTTCTAAATACATGCGGATTCTCTACTGGCATGCATACTCATTGTGACACTGATTGATACCGATTCTAGACAAGTAGCTTTGTTGGTCCACAAAATGGAACGGATAAAGTTAGGATCCAGCTCGTGCTGTTCAAAAGTACATTGAAAAGATACTAATCTCCTTATTTGATCTTCTGGTTGTAGGTGATGGACACGCTAATAATGGTAAGGATGTATGATTTCTCGTTTTACAATCTTCCAAACAAAACTTGCGGACGGATTGTAATTCGCCTACTACTAATATTTAGTGTGTCAAGCATTGCACCAATTACCTCTGCTTCACTTGCAGCGTTGTATCGTAGATTTAAGCCACCAGTATGATGATTACAATTATTACTGGGTTTTTAAAATATTTTGGAAAATACACTGCTACATGGCTAACGTCTTTGGAAATCTTCTTTGATATGACAACTTTTTAAAGCAACGATGTAAACAAAAGTAATGTCATAATATTTTACATTGCAAACTGCATTCTACAAAATTATAATTTTTTACGCCAACAATTAACGCAATACCCAAAATACGTAACTACCAACAATTAGAAAGTAATTAGATAATTGAAAAATAAAAACTGAATGGTAAATATTACATTTGCTTGCGAACATTTTGAGAATTACTTTTTTTTTCTTTGGCGCAACAATAATGAAAATAATATCAGGAATAATTTTAGTTTATACTAAGTTATAAGTTATTAATTATAACATTAAGTTTAATGTAAAAACGGAGAAACAAAAAAAATGTTTTTAGTGTAATTCAGTCATAATTAAAGTTATATGTATAATTTATTATTAAAAAATTTAATTTAAATTTATTAAAAACAGATTGTCTATATAGAATTCTAGCAACGGCATGATTTTATTTATTTATTAGAGCAGAGTAACGAGTATTATATGTAACAAAAAATCTTTATGAGCACATATTAATAATGTTTATTTTGTAGATGAAACAAGATGAAATAAACTATTAGATGAATTTATTCCCACGACCTTTTTAATTTATAATTTATTATATAATTATTCTATTTATAATTTTGTAATATATAATATTAAAGTTATCAGTATCTGTATTGAAATTACAAATTAAATTACAATTCTACAACACTAATATGTTTTTTTTTTTCTATTTAGGGTTGTTAATATTGAAATTGTGACTAGCTATTGGATGATGTATACATCTCTGTGGGTCTACATTTACCCGATGTATTTGTTTTTCTTTTGACTGTCCAATATAATTTAAATCACAATAAAATAGTAAACGAAAATGAACGTATATTTTTTAAATGCTTTGGTGCCATATTTTTATTTGAGTAATTAAGTTACCTACAGTTTTTTGTCCTTTGAACACATGTGTAGGCGTTCCACAAAGTTTTCGGCACACTCACCAGTATATCTTGAGGGCCTCCGGCAATTGTGTCTTTAATTGCATCATTCAAATTACTCAGTGTTCAAAGTCAAGCTTTTGTAAGCCTCACCTTTGAAGTATCCCAACCGAAAATAAATTCAAGAAGACAAGTCCAGTGATTTGAGGGCCCATAGAAAATCTTGTAACGAGATTATGCGGCCACTATTACAGAAGAACGTGTGAACGCCGGTCAATATGAGCATTAGCTCCATCTTGCTAAAACCAGAAGGTTTTATGTTGTTCCATTTTCGGCCGTAAAAAATCTCGAACATTTCTCAATAGCTAGTTGAATTTAGTGTTGCAGTTGAGCCTCTCTTGTCAATAAGACCCAATAACGCTCATAGAGGACACAGTAAACCAAATTTTTACTTTAGAAGTATGAAGCAACCTTTGGTAAAGTTCCCAGCGGTTTCTAGTTACCCAAGAAAAAAAGTTGCAGAATGTTTTGTATCTTTATTGTACCATAAAAGTAAAATTGCGTTTTCTTTATTGTCCCCACAATAGCGCCGGATAGCACGGTTGTTAGGATTGCATTGCAAGCATCTGTACGTCTCTCGCTTTTGGACTCAATTCCTAGGCTATTATTATCTTATAGTGGTTTAACTTTAGGTCTGTGTGTAGAATTTGCCGTATTGTTCTGGACAAAAACCCAAAGACAGCAGCATGTTTTTGATAGAACACATTTGATACTGTTTAATATACGATCATAGTGATCAATTGTTCTTAAACTTTTAAATTGTCCAACTGATTTTTTCCGAAGTGCAGATCCCATTTCTCTTAAATCACTGATCCATTTCCAAATGGTTATGTTGTTAGAACCTTTGTTGTGACAAGCTGAACCAGACCGCCTGCAAAAGGTTCTTAGCGTTGCAACGACATTTGCATTGTATAAAACAACTAAAATTGGTATGGTTGCTTCGGCCTATTCTCACCTCCCCTATCAATCTACGTGCTTCGGGAATTCTTCTGTGATTAGTTGAAAGTTGGAAAGTTTTTCTGCATCACTTTGTATAATATGTTTCACGGTAATTCGTGTTTAAAAACAATACAGCAACAAAATTTATCTCCAAAACTAATTGAGATACCAAGATCAATAAAATAAATCTTTTTACTTATAAAAGACTCATCTGTACAAGGTGTTCCAACTTATTTGTTCACCATTGCTAACTTTGTTAATATTGAAGTTACAATATCGGTTAAATTAGCAAAGTATCAGTATTTTTATTGCAATTTTCAAAAATAAAAACAGAAAAACAATTGAATAACTAGAGATATTTAAAATAATATTTTTTTTAATGGAACACCTTATAAATGTGTTCAAATTTTGAAAGAAAAAGAAATTCTTAGCAAAAAATTCTTAATGCAGTATAATCTTAAAGTTATAAATAAACAAGTTATATTTACATTTTAACTGTATGCCAACTTCGGAAATAAAACTCAAGTAAGCTATGGAAATGAACAACAAAAACAAGGATTCAATTTTCCAACAAAAACATAATGCTCTCTACATTGAGGTATTTTTGAGCTAGCTCTTCGTATCACATTTCTTGCAGCTTTTAAAACAGTTCTACAATAAATGTTTAATATAATATTTTCAATATTATTTTGTAATTACATTACATTTAAATGTTGTTGTTTGTATACTTACTTCATTTCTAAAAAAACCCAAAAGTAAAAATCAAGAAGATTTAAATCAGGAGACCGTGCAGGGTAACAAATTGTTGCGTTGGTACCTATTCATTGATTATCAAAAATTCTGTTCAGCAATTTAGTTGTGCCTAAATAATTATGAGCAGATACTCCAACCAGTTGATAATAAAGACGGTATTAAGCAAATGGAATGTTGTTCATATAATCTTTAATAATCGGCAATATTCATTAAATATATCGTTCTCCTGTTAAAGTTCCATGATAGTAAACAGGGCCAATAATGTATTAAGTTATTAAGGCACACCAAACATTTAAACTGAAGCGGTTTTGTGGATTGCGTGGATCAACTATGAGAGGAGTTTCTTTAATAAAACAATGTTTGTTAGATTTGTTACACATACCCATATTGAAAAGACTTGATTGATCGGTTTAAAGTTATCATCAATTTTATTAATTAAATTAATAAATCAGTTACAAAAAACTAAGCTCCAACTAATAAACTTTGTGCTCTTTTATTTTTGTTTGGATGTAGTTTATGTTTCTTTATAATTCTATGAACCGTATTGCAAGGTAAATTTAATTCGTGTATAATATTTATAATATTCTTTTTTGGAAAAGCCTCAAAATAGGCAAGCATATTTATTTGTACTTCTTCATTACTTATAAGTGTTTATGTTTTCTTGTTTTTTTTAAACGTAATGAAAGTACTTCGCAATTTTCTAAAGAATTTAAGAAAATATTGTCTATTTGGTGTTCAGGAGACGTTCAGGAAATTTATACTGATAATATGCTAGTGCTTCGACTG